>JADBJO010001526.1:195000-260000 GCA_016801955.1 Conus betulinus | reverse complement strand
ATTATGTACATGATCATTTTTGTTAAAACGTCATTAAAGCAACACTTGTTTCATAAACACAGCCATTAAGTTAGTGATAAACTGCGTTTTAAACAACACGCGCTTAAGCATTCTTATCGAAATGAAAAGCTCACTATTATTATCCAACACAAAGTTACGAAGAAAAAAAAATTAGACAAAATGAGAGCCAGAAAGCAAAATGTACCTGCTAAGAGGTCTCTTGAAAGCCGAGGTTCCCTTGGAGATGGTGTCCCGCATCTTGTTCAGAGCTCTGGAGGACTGGCGGTCATGAAAACTGGACGGTAAAGATGGTGGCATATGGGGCTCAGGCAGCACAATGGCGCAGTCTGGCATGACATCGAAAATGAAACACCAAGAGCCGTGCGGAGGTTTGCGCGACACAATTATCTGTCTGTGGGTCGACTGTGGGGGCTCAAGCAAGTCATCCATCTGCAGAGATTTCAGACGAACTTTGAGGTGGGTTGTGGCTCGGTCGTTCTTCTCAAAATCCAGTGCAAAATCGTAAAGCTTCAGGTCTACAAGACCTTGCTCTCCTTCTCCAAAATCACCCGAAGCTCCACCCTCAAACAATGGCACCTGGAATTTGACATGCTTGCCATGAAATTGCCAAGTGAAAGGTCTCCCTCTGATTTATGAACAGTACCTGGAAGTGGAGACTGAGCGCCACTCAGTCTCTTTTCCAACGGCTTTTTCCCAACACCAAACATGCTATCAGTGATTAAATTACCATAAGTGCCCCCCCTGCAGTCATCACTGTTTTCAGCTGCAGGTTCTCCAGATTGTTCTTCAGTGCTGTTAGCAGCTGTATTACTGGAATCTTTGATTTCTGCTTCATAAGTCAAGTGGTCTGAGGTCTGTAGAATTTGTTCATACACTTCTTTAGAAAGGCCCAACTGGATGGGTTTTGAGATCTTGATGCTAACTTGTAGCACAGATAATGGTGACGATTGTGGTTCTTGTTTCTGCAGAGATGGGAAAGACATATCGTCAAAAATGTCTCCTTCACCTGACAAGTTCTTGTTGATGCATGCTGCTGCTTCAAAACTGCTTTTACTAATGTACAAATCGACAGCTGTGTCGTACAAAATAGGCACACCAAGTTCATGAGTGAAACCTGAAAATGAAGAGGAGGACAGACTACGACCAAGTTTCTTGTGCTTGTCAAAGTCCACGGAGTACAGATTCATGTTAGTGAGCGATATGAAGATCTTGTCACTCTGTTCCTTTGTAGGCGAGTCCAGTGTCCTGAAGTGGAAGTCATCGTCCTCACAGTCAGGGATGTTTTCCTCATCATGACTCGTGTTGTCCACAGAGATTTCTCCCAAATGAGCAAGCAGAACCTGTTCAGAAAGAAGACCACATATACTCTCTTTCAGAATTGTATCCATTAATATGTTCTATAATCCTCAATTAAATCAGTAGTGATTCAACACGTATTGAAACCATTAAATGGTTAACCTGGTGTTTCAACACTCCTAAAATTCATAGGGGGTTCCAAGCCAAAAAGAAGAAAGAGACCAGCCGCCGTGGCAAAGTGGTTAGCGTTGCAGACTCCTGGCTGGGAGGTCATGGGTTCGAATCCCATCACAGTCATGGGTTTTTCTGCCCCGACCAGCTCCTACCCAGAGCTGAGTTTGCTGCAGACTCAGTTGGGAAGACTGGGACCACACAGTCGAGTTTTATCCACTTAATGGATGCGTTTCTGAGAGTGTTGCTCAAATTTCCTGACCAACGCTGCAGGTGCCTGTATCTCTCGGGCCTGGCTGACACCGGGATATATTATGAAAGGAAGCATAGAGTACAGCCCTGTCATGTAGTCCCAGACCGAAATGGAAATCCGTAGCATCATCTTAATCATCCTCATTCTCATCGATCAGCATTAAAAAAAATGTCTCAAATTTCTGTGGCCCTTTATGCCCTGCTCTCATGGTGACCTCAACTGCATTGTCCTCTCCACGTCTGTGGCCTTGGTTTGGTTCCGTCGGGGTCACCTATATCGGCGAGTCCATGGGGGCTGTCGTTGGATGGACGTGGTGGCGCCCTCCGGAGGGAGAGCTCACTCACGCCGGCTCCGTGACTAAGCAATTACTGTCAATAGTGTCATCAGTAGGGGGCTTTGTAGGTGGTGTCCTGCATATGTTAGATATATGTTAGATCAGAACAGGCGCCGCTGAACACCACCGAAGTGACTCGGCAGCAGTGCAGTGTCTCCTCCAGTGGGTTGCCTCATGACAACTTGACACTGACTGCTCCCTGTGGATTGCCGGTGCCAGGGCTGCGGCAGGACCAGCCGGGCTGTGGCTGTGGACGGGGTCCCGAATGAGCGGCATGGGTGCACTGCCTCTGAGGTGGCGCAGAAGTGGGACAGCAAAAAAGAAAAAAAAAAAAAAAAAAAGAAAGGAGGAGAGGGTGAATGAAGGAGGGGAAGAGGGATGGATGGAGGAAGAAAATTTGTGGTAAATATTCAAAAACCTATCATTTTCTCCACAAAAAAAGCTTCAAATTTGATGTGCAATGTTGGTCCTAATACATCTATAGAAAAGGTTATTGTTATTGGAATTGAATCTGCATGCCTTTCAGAAAACACATATTCTATTGTCTTCAAATATCAGCATAATCTATGATTCCAAGACATGGCATGTCTTCAATTTTGACCCTTCATAATTACTATAAATTACAGCATGGTTCCATAAGAAACTATCAAGGATTACAACAAATTGTCAGTCCACTGTGACAGCCAGAACACACAGCTTGCCACTTTCATTGTCAGGAAGACTAAAACTAAATATGTTATTGATGAAACAATAGAATTTGGATATTTTTTCTGTTTTTATAAGTGTTGTTGTTTCTTTCAGAAAGTGGGAGGAACAGGAGGAGCTGCTGCTTACAATACAACCTCATGCTAGTCCACTTGTTTTTTTGTTTGTTTGTTGTTTTTTTTTTTCAGTATATTGACCAATGACTGTAAACTCTTCCCCTTCTCATTCTCTGTGACAATCACCCACAGAATAATCAAAACAGTGATTGTTGTAAGTCTGTAACAAAGACAATTTTTGCACATTCATCCTTTGAAAATTCTATTCTACCTCAAAGTCTGATGATTAATAATGACGTGTGTGTGTGTGTGTGTGTGTGTGTGTGTGTGTGTGTGTGTGTGTGTGTGTGTGTGTGTGTGTGTGTGTGTGTGTGTGTGTGTGTGTGTGTGTGTGAGTGCATGTGTGTGTACATGCGTGCATATGTGCGTGCGCGTGCATGTGTGTTTAGTGTGAACAGGTCATTTGCTTATCCGTCTCTGAATAAATTTACAGATTTGTTTCTTTGCCTCTGAAGATACACACTAGATCCTCCATCTCAAAATAAGGTTGGTTTCACACATTTCATCAGCATGAACTGTTCACAAATCAAGCCATGATCAATGACAGCTCTTTCGCACACAAACGTGTGTCTCTGACGCATGAAAATCCTGTCCTACACACTGAATTCAGTCCACTGTGTCACAAAAGCCTACTAAAATTAACTGCAACACAACGATTTCTCCAGTATTGCAATTCCTAGCAGCACGTCACTGAAAAGCACTTTAGTCCGATCCGCCTTGATCGAAGTCGATAAAAATGTAACTTTCCCGAACGTTTCAGGATGTTATGAATCAATGAACAACTTCAGCTTTAGAACTCTTCTCTGCTGAAAACCAACATAAATCATCAAATTAGACAACCCAAATCTATGACTGGACTGCAAGGTCACATGATTCAGCCAAGCGCTAACAGCATGGCCAACCCTATGTAATTCGGCTTTCAGAGGCAAAATCTACCATTCATCTGAGGCTTGCGGATGGTAATCCAGTGAATCGAACAAACGTCAAGCGATCTATGCAACACGACCGGTTCAGATAATGAAAATGGCTCCATTATGGACATAGGCATATGTAGCGCACAGTGCAAGAGTGGCCAGCCTACACAGTTTTCATGAAACGTTCCATGAATATTCATTACTCGCCTCTTGTTTGTCACTGGGCTCCCGACGATCATTGCAAGGCTAGTGGAATATGGTCAAATAATAAAATGTTGCAGTATTGACAGAACTGGTTCACGTTGTGTAAATTTTGTGATCATAACAGCAGAGGGCATCCGACATATCAAGTTTCACTGTTAAAAGCCTGATAACGTAGGTGTTCACACTTATTCACTTCAGTTAACATTTTATTAACATTGTAACACACAGAAATAAATCATGTTTAGCATAATCTGGAATGTTTTTATCAACTTTGTTGATAGCACAGGCCTCTCTTAACCATTTCCATCTAATTCCTTCTGTGTTTTTTTACGTATGTGAGCCAGTCAGAACGCACTTGAGCATGTGTGTGTGTGTGTGTGTGTGTGTGTGTGTGTGTGTGTGTGTGCATGTGTATGTGTGGTTTTCAGTCCATTTACAATCAGTTATAAAGTGTGTGACCACCACCTAAATACATTTCTAACCCCCTAAAAAATTTGGAAACAAGTTTTTAGCACAGTCTGACCCCGTAATTATTTGGAAATGATTATCACTGATGATACTGACTGGCTCTATGAATCTTCTTCAAAAATATGCAAAGAGAGGAAGTCTAGACTGGCATGAAGCAGTATACTGTCTCTCCAACTAGAGGTGGATGTACTGTCCTGAACACACAGGCTTCATGAGAAATGAGTGGGACATGCTCTGGCTGACATGGCAACTATAAAGAGCTGAGAACAATTCTACCAATCAGATTCATTAGAAACTTAATGGATCATCTCAAAAACAAGATCAAAGCTACCATACTATCATGAACCACACTGCGAAACTGAGCACCTATTCGCACGCACTCAAACATGTGCATGCACACATCACACATACTCATACACATACAACAATCAGTGGTGCAGGCCATGCACTGAAGAAGAAGTCCAGACGTGACCTGCTCATTGAGGTAATGTATGGTTCAATCATCTGCTGAGTTTTGTCCATGAGCCCCTCTTTCTGTTCTTTTTTTCTTTCTTTTTTTTTTTTTTCTGCGTACGCAGGCCGATACTCCTGTGGACACTCCCTGAATAGACAGGCAAGGAATAATCCCATCTACCCAGCAAAGGGAGTGGAGTTTTGTGTCCATGACCCTTTTTTATCCTGCCATTAAGGCAGCCATACTCCATCTTCGGGGAAGGTGCATGTTATGTGTAACGTGTCATCCATACCAATGGCCAAAATGGCCTTCTCTTCCGAAAGGTGGTGATGGGATTTATGGGTGTGCAAGAGGTTATGCGTGCATTCACACATGGAACCTCGGTTTTACAGTCTCATTCGAAGGACTGTCTGGAAATGGCGTCAGAACCAATGTTAACTCCGAGGGAAAAATCCCCCTGTACCGGAACGGCCTGGTGGAAATTTGAACACGCAACCCCAAGATTACGAGTCCAGCGTTCTACCACAGAGCTATTCTGGCCCCGAGCCCCTCTTTCCAACTCTCTTGTTTATTGATTTACTTACATTCATTTATCTATTTGAAACCCCTGCCCACTGTGGCCTCATGACTTAGTAGATGTGGCACTGCTTATGAACTATTCCACATGCAATGACAAGCTGTAAATGACGTGGAAACTTCACATATTATTGTACTTAGTATTTCAGATCCACTGTTTTCAACATTGCAAACTACTTTCAAATCAGTACCACAAAATATGTCTGCTGAAGAAGACACCTTTCTATAAACTATCTTAGGAAACCGTAGTTTCAAATTTTCAGAAGTACAAAGACAGATTCCATTGAAAGTGTTCAAAAGGCATTTGGGGGCATTCACAAAGTACAGTGACTATACAAGTGAAATCTATTAGAATCCTGAATGACCTTTTTTTTTTTTTTGACATTCTCTGGTTCTGCGTTTCACTCCATTTTGACATTTGCCATCATTTATCTAATTATTTCTAATACCTTGCATTTTGTCTCTGTGTGTGTGAGGGGGGTGGGGAGAGAAAAGCGGTGGGGAGTGAGACAAGGGAAAGGGGAGTGAGGGTAGGTGGAGGAGAATGTGGCGAGTCCTGAGCCATTCTCTGCAAATTCTCTTTTCTTGATGATGATGAGGAAATGTATGGGTATCAGGCTGAATCTGTGTGGCCAGGTTGAAAGGATAGAAGAAGGCTGGAGATTCTTCCTGGCTACTGGGTAAGGTCTGAAGGGCAGGGATGGAGCATCTTCCTCCTCCTCCTCACAAATTCACATCTCCCCAGTCCTCTGCCTCAAGTTGTATGAGTGGGAGGTAAATGGATGTTTACATGTATGATTCATCTTTTACAAGGCCATGGTTAAGATACCTATATGTTTCTCTCAAACACTAGTAAGTACCAGCACATACATTAAGTATTTGACATTCTACATGTGGGGAGTTTGTGTTATACTCCCTGTTTGGCTAAGTATACTTACCATGTCAGACCATAGCATTAAACGGCTGTCAGTCAGCTCTGTCAGGCCGAAGTTTTGTGGCCAATGCAGTCATAAGATAGTCACGTGACGCCCACCCTACTTCCGCCTACGGAAGATGCCGAAAGTTCGTGTACTGTACGTCATTCAATGAGGCCTGCGCGCAAGGCAACCCCAGGGAACCTTGGCGCTAGAGGGGAAGGTAGGGCGGGCATTAGAGTCTGACATGGTAAGTATACTTAGCCAAACAGGGAGTATAACACAAACTCCCCATTTTGGCGTCGTATACTATACCATGTCAGACCATAGCAGAATTTAAAGGAATAGGAGGAGGGCCGAGCGCCCTAATGGTTCCTGGGGTAGACCGATATGGCTGCATTGGCCGCCACAAATGAAATCCTTTTAGAACCACAGCCCTGGTCATGCAGATGTCCCTTAAATAAAAGTTTATGAAAGGGTTCTCCGAACGCCAGTAGGCTGCCTCCAGGAGATGGCGCACGGGGACAGAGTGCTGGAACGCTGAGGATGTGCCAGCGCTCTGACCTCATGGGCTCGGGGTGAAAGGGCTGGGAGGTCTTTGTACGCCTGGGCATAGGCAGATCTGATAGTATTGGATAGCCACCTAGAGATAGTGCCCGCCGATATATGTCCTTCTTGTTGTTGGGGTTGATGGAAATAAGAAGGCGTCTCTGCGAGGAACGCCTGGGGCGGGAATGTTCCCAGTAGTATCTGAGGCACCTAGAGGGGCACAGGTCCATGTCCCCACCCCGCTCGCTGCCTAAGATATCCACTAGACAGCGGATCAGAAGGGAAGGAGAGGCCGTGCCCGGTTCCTGGTTCTTCGCTAAGAACTCAGGTAGGAACTTAAGTGAGACCGAGCCGTCTCTGTGAAAGGCGATGTCCCGAGGGTCCCCGCTGAGGGCATGAATCTCACTTCGCCTTCTGGCTGAGGCCAGGGAGAGAAGGAAGGTGGTCTTGAAGGAGAGGAGGTCAAAGGGAATGGAGCGGAGGGGCTCAAAAGGGGGTTTTCTGAGGGCGCCTAATACCAGAAAGAGGTCCCACATGGGGGCGCGCCTAGGGGACTGAGCTTCCCGTAGGGCAACCCCCCGAGATAGTTCTCTGAGGAGAAAGTCATTGTCGAAAGATGGGCCGCCGAGCTGTCGGATGGTGGTGCATACGGCCGATCGGTAACCCCGAATGGAACTAGCCGAGAGTTTTAGAGAGGACGAAAGGTGGGATAGGAAATTGCCTAACTGGATGTTGGAGGGGTGTAGGTAGGGGACCCAGTTAGCCGTGCACCACGTGACCCATCTCTCCCATCGGTAATTGTAGAGGGACTCTGTGCTGGACCTACGTGAGGCCGAGGCCAAGTCTCGTAGTCCCTGCGATGCTCCCGCTTCTATCAGGGTATCTAGGACAGACCGGGGTCTGTCGGCAGGGGCGGCGGGGACCCGTGGTCGCAATTGGCTGGCATAGAAGCCAAGCGTGTAGGCGAAGCATCTGGGGATTGGAGTGAGGGAGGCCCGAGCGAGGTTGTCTGAGCAAGTCCCACCGAGGGGCTAGCTGGAGAGGGGGAACGTGAGTTAGGGACCTGAGGTCCGGGAACCACGACTGAGTCGGCCACCACGGGGTTATGAGGATGAGTTTGGGTCTCTCCAGCCTGGCCTTCCTGATCACTTTGTGAAGTATGGGGAAGGGGGGAAAGGCGTAGGCGATGAGTCCCGTCCAGGGGAGGGAGAGCGCATCGCATCGACCGCGTACGCGCTCGGGGGTCCGGGACTGGAGAGACATACATGGGGAGTCGATGGTTGAACCGGGTCGCAAATAGGTCGACCATGGGCTTGAACCAGTGTTCCCAGACAGTGGTTTGGGTTAGAAGTTGGTGCACAAGAGGGGAAGACCGGCGCAAAACAAGATGGCGACGGGACCGGCTCACGATCGTCGCACAGGAGGTTGTGGGATCGTGGAATAAATGACGGCGAGGGAGGGAGAAATGGGGAGTTTGTATTATACTCCCTGTTTGGCTAAGTATACTTACCATGTCAGACCATAGCATTAAACGGCTGTCAGTCAGCTCTGTCAGGCCGAAGTTTTGTGGCAAATGCAGTCATAAGATAGTCACGTGACGCCCACCCTACTCCCGCCTACGGAAGATGCCGAAGATGTGTACTGTCCCGTCATTCAACGAGGCCTGCGCGCAAGGCAACCCCAGGGAACCTTGCGCGCTAGCGGGGAAGGTAGGGCGGGCATTAGAGTCTGACATGGTAAGTATACTTAGCCAAACAGGGAGTATAATACAAACTCCCCATTTTGGCGTCGTATACTATACCATGTCAGACCATAGCAGAATTTAAAGGAATAGGAGGAGGGCTGAGCGCCCTAATGGTTCCTGGGTTAACTGTTATGGCTGCATTGGCCGCCACAAATGAAACCCCTTTAGAACCATCAGCCCTGGTCATGCGGATGTCCCTTAGATAAAAGTTTATGAAAGGGTTCTCCGAACGCCAGTAGGCTGCCTCCAGGAGATGGCGCACGGGGACAGAGTGCTGGAACGCTGTGGACGTGGCCAGCGCTTTAACCTCGTGGGCTCGAGGGGAAAGGGCTGGGAGGTCTCTGTGGGCCTGGGCATAGGCAGATCTGATAGTATTGGATAGCCACCTAGAAATCGAGCCCGCCGAGATGTCTTTCTTGCTGATGGGGTAGATGGAAATAAGGAGGCTTCTCTGAGAGGAACGCCTGGGGCGGGGGAACGGTCCCAGTAGTATCTGAGGCACCTAGAGGGACACAGGTCCATGTCCCCGCCGCCTTCGCTGCCTAAGATATCCGCTAGGGAGCGGATAACCAGGGAAGAGAGGACGTGCCTGGTTCCTGGTTCTTCGCTAAGAACCGGCAGGAACTTAAGCGAGACCGAGCCGTCTCTGTGAAAGGCAATGTCCCGAGGGTCACCACTGAGGGCATGAATCCCACTTTTCTCCTGGCTGAGGCCAGGGAGAGAAGGAAGGTGGTCTTGAAGGAGAGAATGTCAAAGGGAATAGCGCGGAGGGGCTCGAAAGGGGGTTTTCTGAGGGAGTCAAGAACCAGAAAGAGGTCCCACATGGGAGCGCCTAGGGGACTGAGCTTCCCGTAGGGCCACCCCCCGAGATAGTTGTCTGAGAAGTCATTGTCGAATGATGGGCCGCCCAACTGACGGATGGTGGTGCATACGGCCGATCTGTAGCCCCAAATGGAACTAGCAGAGGGCTTTCGAGAGGACGAAAGATGGGATAGGAAATTGCCTATCTGGATGTTGGAGGGGAGGAGGTAGGGAACCGAGTTAGCCGTGCACCATGTGACCCATCTCTCCCATCGGTAATTGTAGAGGGACTCGGTGCTGGTCCTATGCGAGGCCAAGGCCAAGTCCCGTAATCACTGCGATGCCCCCGCTTCTGTCAGGGTATCTAGGACAGACCGGGGTCTGTCCGCGGGGGAGGCGGGGACCGGTGGTCGCAATTTGGTTGGCATATCAGCCAAGCGTGTAGGCGAAGCATCTGGGGGGTGGAGTGAGGGAGGCCCCGAGCGAGGTTGTCTGAGCAAGTCCCACCGAGGGACCTGAGGTCTGGGAACCACAACTGGGCCGGCCACCACGGGGTTATAAGGATGAGTTTGGGTCTCTCCAGCCTGGCCTTCCTGATCACTTTGTGAAGTATTGGGAAGGGGGAAAGGTGTACGCGATGAGTCCCGTCCAGGGGAGGGAGAGCGCATCGACTGCGTACGCTCGGAGATCCAGGACGGGAGAGACATACATGGGAAGGCGATGGTTGAAAGCGGGTCGCCAAGAGGTCGACCATGGGCTTGAACCAGTGCTCCCATACTGTGGTTAGCGTCAGCTTGTTAAGGGTCCACTCTGTGTGCAGAAGGATCCCTAAGCGGCTGAGAGAGTCTGCCAGGATGTTGCGTGTCCCTGCTGTATGTCTCGCACGGAGGGTGGTTCCCGTGCGTGGCACCAGCGAAGGAGGGCCTCTGTCCGTAGGAGAGGCCGATGGAGTGAGCCCCCCCCCCCCCCCTTGTTGATGTAATGGGCTACCAACGTGTTGTCCGTGAGGAGGAGAACCAGTTGGGCGAGATTAGGTGTTGGAAGTGGAGGAAGGCCAGCCTGACGCTTCCAATTCTAATATCTTGATGTGGAGGCGTGCCATCTGTGCGTCCCACACCCCCGAGGCATGACTGTCCCCCAAGTGGGCCCCCCAGCCCGAATTGGAGGCGTCCGTGTAGTGTTTGAGGGACTGAGTTGGGAGAGAGATTTGGAACGCCGGTGGTCAAGTGGACGGATTGTCTTAAAAACAACGTCGTCGACAAGATTCGAACCTGTGCGGGGAGACCCCAATAGATTTCTAGTCTATCGCCTTAACCACTCGGCCACGAAGACCCGTAGCCATTCGTCCGTGGCGCCAGAGAACCAGTGGCCGTGGGGAATGGTCAGGGCCCAGCGGTCCGAGGTCTGGGACCGCCGACGACGGAAACTCCCTCTGCAGCTGGGGTTTGGGGACCCGACCTAGCGGATGAGGGCTGAAAGGGACTTCATCATCCCTAAGAGGCGAAAGAAGAGGTCCACTATCCCAGCGGACCTCTCTGGGGACGGGGCGACCTTCATGGCAATCGTGTCGAAGCTCATGCCCAGGAAATAGAACCTCTGACTGGGGATGAGTTCGCATTTGAGGGGTTGGTTACAAAACCCAGGGTGGAACAGAGCCTGAGGAGGCGCGTGGTGTGGGCTCAGCACTGAGCCCGGGAGGAAGCCAGGACAAGCCAGTCGTCGAGGTACACCAGGAGGCGCATGTCCTCCTGTCTGGCTAGGGCGGCCATCTCCTTGACAACCTTCGTGAAGAGGAAGGGTGCCAGGGAGAGACCAAAAGGGGAGCTTTGAACCGGAACACCCGACCCTGCCAGACGAACCGGAGGTAACGTCTGTGAGCCGGGTAAAGGAGGATCTGGAAGTACACATCCTTCAGATCTATGGAGGTGGCCCAATCTAGGTGGTGGATGGAGTCCCTGATCTGGGAGGGCGGGGAGAGAGGTCGAGGATGGGCCTCCATCTCCCCGAGGGTTTGGGGATCACGAACAGGTGGGAGTAAACCCGGGGTTGGGCCTGGTGGGGGGGGGTTTTTCCTGTTCCGTGCCCACCGCGGGTGTGTCCCCTAGTCACTGGAGAGGGCGTGCCTGTTGGCCGAACCGAAAATGGAGTTGCTGGCGAGGTTTAGGGGGCCTGGAAGGGCGTGGCTGAGGCCGGGGGGGGGCAAAGGACGCCGCCTGCATGCGTTTCTCGACCGAAAGGGACATATCCGAGGTGGAGTACTCGCCAAAGTGCGAGTGATCCTGACCCGGGACACACCGAAGGGAAGCCTTGAGTGCCGGGGAGTGAAGAGCGTGAAAGCACCGCGTTTCTGGCCACTAGCAGGCAATAGAAGTGGCTTGTTGCTGCGCTGTCCGCCGCAGCCGACAAGTGATGCGATATCCTGTTGACTAGGTGTCGCATAAAGGGATCGCTGAATAAGCGAGATTCGTCCTCATGGTGTGGTTCGGAGGTATGTCCGAAGGCACTGGGACGGCGCCGTCATCCCCAGGCCAGAGTACCTCCGCCCTCTGCAAGAGCATGGTAAGGTAGGCATGCCCTGCAATGATGTGTAAGATGCCCATCCGGGCTACTCGGTCCCCAGTCCTTTAATGCTTTAAAGGAGATGGTGCCCGAGTAGGGGGGCCCGGTTGGGCATCAGGCGACAATCAGACTGGGAGATGGCCCACTCCCTGGTCGCCGGATTGTCTGCAAAGAGGGAGGTCACTGGGTGCTTCCTGCGGGTCCCGAGGAGGGAGCCGAAGGGGGTCGCATTGGGCGCCGGGGGAAGGTCTTGACCCGGCGGGGGGACGGCGTCTGCACCCCTGGCGCGGATTGCCGGACTCTCCCACAGCGAAGTGAGGGGACTGAGGAGCGACGAGCCTGAGTTTGCGTTGGGCTGGGGGCGGCCCGACGATGTCAGGGAAGGCCAAGATATCGCAGAGGGAGGGGCTTCCCTCGACTCCAAGTCCGTCGAAACCGGTCAATGGTGCGGATATCGTAAAGGGATGAGAAGAGGTCCTCATCGTCGTCGTCCTCCGGGTGTGTGGGGAGTCGAATTCCTGGGGAAGGTAGGTCCTCCTCAGGGGCATCTGCGCGGGTGCGTGAGGGACCCGCCCTCGTTGGGTGGTGGCGGGGGGGGGGGGGGGGGGGGGGAGGGCGGGCCCCTCGTGGCTCTGTGCTCGGCAGACGGGCTAGGGTGGGAGAGCCCGGACTGCCGATCGGACAGCGCCCGAGGTGGGAGACCAAGGTCAACCCAGGTCTGTGAGATTGGGTGCCACAAGCGACCATATAGCTGTTCCGGTTGGGAGTGGGTGTAAAGTCACTGGTCTCTCTCGGGGGCAGAGCCACTGGTCCCCGGGGAGATAAGCGGGCTGTGGCGGCCCAGGGTACTGTGCAGGGACTCCCCGGGGACCGGGGTAACCTTGCGCAGCAGAGGGGGGGTAGTGTTCGACATGGTATGTCGTCCCCCCCCAGGAGTGCGCTGGGACCCAGGGGAATAGGGCCGGTTACCCGTGGTCCCGCTGTAGATCCTCCCCCCGGAGGAACGGGACCGAGGACGTTGCCCAAAAGGGGGGCCGAGTAGGTCGGACCCCCAGCGTCCTGAACCCCTAGGGGAACCTGCGACGGGCGAGCGGGGTAGATCGGCCGTCCTAGTGTATGTTCACAACCGGTGGAGGCACTCGGTGTTCCCATACGCCCAGTTATGGTCATGTGCATGGTCTTGCCATGACGTGGCCATAAAACTGCGTCCGTCCGGAGATAACGGGACGCTCCTCGTGCAGGGGTGTTGGCTGCACCTGTGCACGGTGGGGGAGAGCGTCGTGAGACGGTGAGTCCAGATGGGGGGGGGGAGACGTGGACCCGCGCGCGTCTCATAAATGCGAGTGACGGGTGGAGGTTCCAGTCCAAAACCGTCACCCGTGCCTGTCCGCGCCTCGGCAAAGGTCCCCGGGGGCCGAGGGTCGCGTGACTGGGCATAGTAAACGGATGTCTGACTATGCGCCGGAAAAGCTAGAAGGCAGGGTGGCTGGAGGAGAAGCGGAATCCCGCTTGGATGCTTAGACTTGAGTGGATCCCTTAAGGGGGGCCTTGCCCTTTGATTTTCTGGGCAGGGTGAACGATAAGCATTTAGAAATAGCAGCCAATTGCCTAGTAGCTTTCGAACGCAACGGTCGTGCGTCCGGCGGTCGGGTAGAGGAGGGAAAGTCCCGCGTCCCCCCCTTCGCGGGAAGGTCGTCTCCAACTACCGCGGCCGTCCGTTCTCCCGCGGGAAGAACGGTCTGCTCGGAGTTGGAACCAACTCGTTGGTCCTCCGGGAAGCGAGCGAACTCTGAACGTCAGAGCTGCTCGGCCCAACCGAGTCCTTCACCATTTTGGGCAATGGCGCCGAGCAAAACCGGAGCACACGATCGTTAACACGACGGTCGATCGAGGAGGGTATACAGGTCGATCGACCGTGCGCACACAATAGCAATATAACACAATGGAAATATAAAGTAAACATGCTCGCACAGTGTCAGAAAACGCAGTAGCGATGAACGAAACCGTGCGTGAGCCACGGCAGTGGCGTGAACCAAAAGTGCTGAGTAACGCCACGTGTAACAGCAATGCCGAAGGGCGATGCGATCGCCACGCACACGAAGCCGATCGAAAAATGCGGCAATGAATGGGAGGGTGTAAACAAGCGTAGGAAGCAAATTCCGAACGACAAACCACGTGTAATAGCGTGGGCTAGAAAGCTGGTGCGACAAGGAATGAAGACCGGCGCAAAACAAGATGGCGACGAAACCGACCCGCGATCGTCGCAGATGAGATAGTGGAATCATGGTACAAGTAACGGCGAGATAGAAATCGGAATTTAGGGGCGAAAAGGCCGTAAGGCGAGTGAGAATGCAAGGCCGATGGACAAAGGGAGGCAGAGAAAACGCGATGGACGTGGCGATGGAAAATGTTGATCAACCTCGAACCGGTTACGCAAATAGACAAGAACCGGGAGCACCACGATCGCGAGAAATTTTCGTAAATAAGGTTAGAATGCTAGCCCATCCGATAACCTCACACGTCACGATATAAGCGGAAGCCACAGATAAATGAGTACAGAGTGCAAACACAGCAATCTTTACACAAAGGCAAAGTATAGGTGAGACAGAGCACAAGACTTATCTTGCTTGGGCGACAGGCCGAAGTAGAATGAAGGGACAGTACACATCTTCGGCATCTTCCGTAGGCGGGAGTAGGGTGGGCGTCACGTGACTATCTTATGACTGCATTTGCCACAAAACTTCGGCCTGACAGAGCTGACTGACAGCCGTTTAATGCTATGGTCTGACATGGTATAGTATACGACGCCAAAAAACGGAATTTAGTGGCGAATGGGCAGAAGGCGATTGAAAAGGCAAGGCCGATGGATAAAAGAAGGCACAGAACCAGCGATGAACGCGGCGATGGAAAATGCCAATCAATCTGAACCGGTGACGCGGAATGCAAGAACCGGGAGCACACAATCACGAGAATAATTCCGTAAATAAAGGTTAGAATGCTAGCCCACCGATAACCTCACACGTCAAGATTACTCTGAGGGATAAGCACAAGCCACAAATAAATGAGTTCAGAATGCGAATACAGCAATCTTTACACAAAGGCAAAGTATAGGCGAGACAGAGCACAAGACTTATCTTGCTTGGGTGACAGGCCGAAGTAGAATGACGTACAGTACACGAACTTCGGCATCTTCCGTAGGCGGAAGTAGGGTGGGCGTCACGTGACTATCTTATGACTGCATTGGCCACAAAACTTCGGCCTGACAGAGCTGACTGACAGCCGTTTAATGCTATGGTCTGACATGGTATAGTATACGATGCCAAATATTTGTTTTCAGTGTGTGTGTGTGTGTGTGTGTGTGTGTGTGTGTGTGTGTGTGTGTGTGTGTGTGTGTGTGTGTGTGTGTGTGTGTGTAGAGATGACCTGACAGACAAAAGTCCTTTCACAATAATGCTGAGCTGGCAATTCAAATTCAACAACTGTCTCCACTCATGAACAGACTTACCTTGGACTGTTAGGCTTGCAAGGGATGACAATGATGGGCGTTTCCATCCTGGCACTTAGCACAATTGTGCTCTTTGGCACAGCCGTCACACCGTTGTCTGCAGGTGTGACGGTGAACCGCACATCATGGTCCCCATCCTGCAGCAGAATAGTATTGGTGATGTCACCCAGCGACTGTTCCCGCTGCAGCGTTGTCGTGTCTGCACCATTATCCAAGCGACCGCCGACCATGCCCATGGCCACTTCCGTGGCGGCCGTTTTGATGGAGGAGGCCACAGACGTCATGTAATCCCTGAACTCGGACACACAATCCAACAGCTCATCAAGAAACTTTGGGCAGTGAATGTAGCACAGAGAGGCCATGTCAAAAGACACTTCCACCACCTCTGCCGCCTCATGCCTGTCACACACATTTTCAGAGTCACTTCCGCTGCTCTGGCAACCCCGAGAATCGCTGCCTGATCCTGCAGTCCGTTTGCTGATGCTGAAACGGCAAGCTACTCTGCTGTGAGATTTTTCAGGGGGGACCTCAGTGAAGATTTTCTCATCCATTGCTGTCTTGAACATGTCAGCACTGAGAGAGGAGCTGGGTGAGGTGGTGTGCACAGAAGCAGCACTGGCAGCCACATCTACAGGGGGAGGAGGGGACACCTGGCCTTGACCGATACTGATCACCTGCTGATACCTTGTTCCTTCAGGTACCACATCCAGCAGATGCAAACCTCCCAGGCTGCCCTCAACCAGCCATAAACCATCTGAAACCAGACAACAAGAGAGCCAATTATTACTATACAGGTAGCACCACTGAAGACCTTTTAGAAGCTCACACTGCAAGGTTTTCTGCTTTTACAGTCATGTAAGGAGTAAGTTACCACACTGCCACACCAATGTAGTTACTACTTACAGATAGGTGTCAACCAGCACGGTCTGCCTGTATAACTCAACTGTGAAAGAAGATCAGCATCTTGGGCTTACATAGTGGTACCTTTGTACTCAAGGGAAATGAACCCGTATGGGTAAAAAAAATCTGACTTTCAACTGTTGATAGCAGTGCCTCTAAATTCATTCTTCCCATCAGCAAATTTCTTACCCTCTTTTATCTTCACTAGACTTTATTTCTGTACAATTTTTTGTAGAAACACACACACACACACACACACACACATACACACACACACACACATATACACACGCACGTGCGCAGTCACATAAGTACACTCACACAATTTTTTTCATGCAAGTGTTTCACTCTTACAGTTACAGAAACTGTGCAGGTGAGCTGTAATCTTTCACTTAGCAAGCATAATATGCTTATTCTGCCTTTGTCCCAAAAATTTGTCTGTTACATTGTTTGGAATCGTCTGCTGAGTTTTTTCCACTGAATTATAGAGAAATAAGACCCATTAGTCACACACACACACACACACACACACACACACACACACACACACACACACACACACACACACCAGTTGAGGTCAGGAGTCTGTAGCAAGGCAAAAGCAACATGCCACTTTACCAAAAGAAGCCTGGACTTTAGCAGAAGACATGGTGGCTGTAGCCACTTTCCTGGCAGTGCGATCCCCATCTTGCAGGAAGCGCGCAGCAGCAGAACATTGAGGCGCTTAAAGTCGGCGTTGACATGCAGCTTACTGCTTGACTCCTGTCATCGCATAGGAAAAAAATGACAAAATAAGAGCATGCATGATGAAATGAAAATATACTACAGGTAAAACAGCAACAGCTAACCTCACCATCATCATCATCCTTCTAGATAACAGACTGGCTAACATTGCTGGAACACTTTAAACAACACTGAACACATTTAAAGACTACAGAGGGGACAGTTTCGCTTTTGATTGAAAGCATTTCTAACCTCCTAATGTTGCAGTTGACAAAAATGGGGTTTGAAAGGAAAACTGCAATTCTACGCGCACTGTTGCCAACATCATATGGGCTTTATTCTGCTATACTTTATCCTTCTTCAAAAGTTACCCCCTCCCCATCCCCTCATTTTTAAAACAAAATTGGAAAATTCTTGAATTTTTTTCACTGAATTTGGGATTTCAGAAATGATTTCTAAATCAGGAAAATTCCAGAAAAAACTGGGAGGGTTGGTAGCTATGTGTCTAGGAGAGGTCCGAGTTGAGGAGCCGTGTTGAGAGCACCTGCCCTCTCAATCACAAGGATCTCATTCCTCTACGTTGCAAGTCACACCCCATAGCAGGTCTTCAGAAGACCACAGAAAAAAAAAAGAAAAGACTTGAAGGGGAGAATAGGACACAAAAGATCCAATAAGAAAGGCAGAAGACAGAACAGGAGAAAGATTACACTTCTGACTGATATGGAAGACTCTACAGGGCTATCACTTTCCTACCTCACGCTTAGGCCAGTCAGCAACTTGGCTCTACAGGCCCAGAAAGATTTGGAAAAGTAGCCATAGAAATATTGATGCCCCTGTCAGCAGGGCCTATAGGATAACTGGACCACACAAGCCTTCTGACCACAGCAAGGTCACAACCACTGAAGGGACATGAAGGCAGACCCAGCAGCCAGAACTGTTGTTAAAAAACAACACAATTCAATTCATTAAAATCATAATTTTTCAGGATTTTCTTTCTGCACCACAGAAGATAATCACTGGTCATACCGTGGCAACTCTGTTGGTGGGCACAGTCAGAATGGAGCTGTCCGCATCGTTTCTTGAAACAGGCTGGGCAACACTGTCTTGAGCAGGAAATGTGCGCTTCAGGAAACCAAGGATCTCCATCAGGGTTTCCTGATTGGCTGAAACAGATGAATAATTGCACGATTAAGTTAGACTATACAAACAATATCCATCGTTGACTAATTTCACCAGTTTGACCCATTTGATGTTAAGACAAATTCTTCAAAAACTGAGGATGGAGATGCAAGCATGTGTATCTGAGTGCATATAATGCATCCATGGATATGTATGTGAGATACAGAATGGACATTTCTTTATACTTAACTGTCTAAACAGATGCCTTATTACTGCTTGATGTGATCAATGCCCTTGATAGTTAGGATGCCGATTAGACAAAAATAATATGAAAAAAGAAAAAAGATAAAAATCAAGAGAAGGGGGTATAAGTCCTGATCCTCATAGTGCACCCTCAGTATCTCCACCTGACTTTCTTTCAATGCATATGGCACTCCACTGGGTGAATTTAACTTCCTTTCCTTTCCATTATTTGGTGAGTAAACATGCCCATCTTACCTGCTCTATTTTTTGCTGTAGTTCTCTTCTCAAGGAGTTAGCGTGCATGCTCAGCATCCCCCTCCTCACTTCCATCACCCTCCTGATGTTTAGACTTTCTACCTTCTCGAGCAATCGTGACTTCTCTGTTTGTCTTTATTTGGCTAAATTTAGAAAGAGAGGGGGTTAGTTACCGCCAACGACACAGACAAACAAAGCACAGGACAAGACACTGCCTCTTCCATGAGTTCGTTTTTGCTGCTGATGTTGTATATCAATTACTCAGCACCTTCACATAAGCAATTCGTCATCTAAAATTTGCATAAATTGTTTTGGTTTGCTGGGTTAATAATATTTGTGAATCTGCTTCCTATGTTTCTGACACTCTGCACTGAAGTCTTGCTATGTCTGCTTCTTGTGTGTGACCTTCAGAAATGGCATCTTACTGTTAATTCAATCCTTCAGAAATGGCATCATACTGTTAATTCAACCCTTAAATTTTCTTCACCATCACCTAAAGCGGACTGTTTGACTAGTTCGGCTCCTTATTCTTTTGGTACGTCAACTTTTACTGCCAAATCAACTTCCGCTCCCAGACTGATATCGTCTGAGATTACATTCTGCTACAAACTTCATCTTCCCATGACTATGGTTAAAAACTGTATTCCTAAAACACAATTTCATTCATACCTGTTAATCCACTTACCTTGGCACAAATTTATACACTCTCATCCCCAGCACACACACACACCCCACTCCACCCCTTCCCCACCCCCACTGCTGTTTCTACATATCACAGATATTGTCACAGACGCAGACTCATCTAGACATGATTTTATGAGCAATAGTTAGTAAGTGTTGTCAATCTTTGGTCAAAGTACCCAACATGGCACACCAAGAAAACACTATGGTTACACTCTGCAAGTGTAATTACTGCTCAAGAACATCACATCTTGATTTTTATTTAAATGCGTTATATTCATTACATTTTCATCAAACAAGTACCAAGTACAGTAAAATCATATGGGTAAACAGCTCTGAGTTATGCAGTGTCCATAATAAGTCTGGCTAAGAGTATGCATGAGTTTTGTTCGATGCTTTCCAATAAGCTTCAAACTGAAAAAAAACTTAAAAGAAAAATGACTATGCCATCAAACAACAGAAACAAGAGGTATAGCAATTTTTCTTTTAATTTCTTTTCCAATAAAAATGTAAAGTAAAAAGCTCCCTCATCATCTGTTCCACATTAGTTTCACAATGTGAAGTTTTTTGTTTAAAGTGTTACCAGAAAATGACATACTGTTTTAAATAAATTCTTTTTTTTTTTGTTGATTTTAATCTGATGTTTCCCATCCCCTTGACCAGTTCTCACCAATGAAGTCAAGACTGTTGAACTGTAGGTTGAGGATGCGCATTTCCGAGTTATCCAAAGTCCTGTCTTCTTTGTCAGTGGGCGAGGAGGGCGGAGAGATGATTTCAAACTCCAGAGAGATCAAAGCTTCAGACTTGGCGCAGCTCTCACCCCACTGTCAACAGCAGCTGCTGCTCCCTTGGAATCACCTTGCCCTGAATCAAATGTGTAGGAACAATCATGCGTCACTATCGATTCATTTATACCAAATTTTTCCCATTGAAACATTTTTTTTTTTCTGAACATTTACCATCAATACTGAAGGTATTTTCTACCTAACCTGCAAACTTCTTAGTACCAGACATGCTAATCAAAAAAGTAAACAAAAAAGCCAACTCTCCAAGCCTCCAAAAAGATTTCCCTAACCTCAATCTCACTCTAGAAATCTGTTCCCTCTGGAGCTTCTGCAAACATGGTCAATGAGATTCATGCTTTGTCCTGCAATTCTCACCTTTCACACTGACAAAAATAGAAAAGCAAGAAAAAAAAAAACAAGAGCTATGACCAGAAAGGGTCTGGAAAAGTGAGCGAAAACATACCCACCAATTTGCAATGAGAAAGGCAGAATTGAAACCTTTCAACAGAATGCCACAGTGAACACAGATGAGACAGACCAGTCTTCAAGATGCTCATAGCATTACACTGGGCCAGCTAAGAAGTACATCACTGATCCCTATGAGATTGCCTCAAGTCTGACCTACAGCCATTGATCAGGCCCTCCTACAGCTACTAGCTAAGGTCATCACTGTGTTCCACGGGACTTTAGGAAGAAGGTCAAAACTTGTCTCACTGCCACCTGCAGCACCCCAAAGAGAGAGAGGACAGCCAAATACAATATAAGTGCCAAATGTCACAGGAAAAAGTGCTCCAAAGTGGTAGAAGGTTGCCTGCTAGCCATCCAATGCAACAGAGTCCCCTAGAGGAATGCCACTCCACAGAACAGAACTGACAGCAAGCCTCACACTTCAGGGGTTCCTGGGTCAGTGTAAAGAGGATTGTCCTGACCGAACACTATGCAGACTCCAAACCAATCCTTATCTTGATGGTCTGCAGGGATGAAGGCCATCTCCTGGTGCACAAACGAGGATAAAAGAACATCAAAACCATACAGGGTCTCTCTCTTTTTTTTTTTTTTTTCCTTTTTTTTTTTTTTTTTTTTTTGCTGTCCCAATCTCTGCGCCACCTCAGAGGCAGTGCACCCACGCCACTCATTCCGACACCCCGTCCACAACCACAGCCCGGTCGGCCCGCGCCGCAGCCCCGGCACCGACAATCCATAGGGAGCAGTCACTGTCAAGTCGTCAAGAGGCAACCCACCGGAGGAGACACTGCACTGCTGCTGAGTCACTTCGGTGGTGTTCAGTGGCGCCTGTTCTGATCTAACATACGCAGGACACCACCTACTAAGCCCCCTACTGATGACAATAATTGCTTAGTCGCGGAGCCGGCGTGAGTGAGCTCTCCCTCCGGAGGGTGCCACCACGTCCGTCCAACGACAGCCCCCATGGACTCGCCGATACCGGTGACCCCGACGGAACCAAACCAAGGCCACAGACATGGAGAGGACATCGAAACTGAGGTCACCATGAGAGCAGGGCATGAAGGGCCACAGAATTTGAGACATTTTTTTAATGCTGATCGATGACAATGAGATGATGATGATCAAGATGATGCTACGGATTTCCATTTCGTCTGAGACTACATGACAGGGCTGTACTCTACGCGCTTCCTTTCATAATATATCCTGGAGTCAACCAGGCCCGAGACACCTGCAGTGTTGGTCAGGAAATTTGAGCAACACTCTCAGAAACGCATCCATTAAGTGGATGAAACTCGACTGTGTGGTCCCAGTCTTCACAACTGAATCTGCAGCAAACTCAACTCTGGGTAGGAGCCGGTCAGGGCAGAAAAACCCACATGACTCTGATGGGATTCGAACCCACGACCTCCCAGCCGAGAGTCCGCGACGCTAACCACTTTCGCCACGGTGGCTGGTGGGTCTCTCTCAGACTGTGCACAGAATAATATGAGCTAGAAATTTTCTCATTCACCACAGGAGAGTGTGAGGATAATTACATGCATAACATGGCGCCAATCAGCATGGGACTGCCAGCTGGCAAGTCAAACAGTTCTTACCTTGCCAACAAACAGGAGGAGAGACGTAACTGTAGAATGAAACAACAGCCAATATACTGCAGAGCAAACACCACTGTCAATGAGGAAGAAGAATTGGTAGTGTTTAAAAAGGTAGGGGCTAGCATGACGTGCTTCTCATCAGGTGAGAAAATGAGAGACCAAGGATGTTTGGGTTTGCTGGCTTCCTTCTCCTTAAGTGGTGAATTTGTACATCCAGAGAAAGCTGTCTAGGATCCTGTTTTGGCTCATTTTGTACAGGTCCAACAGGAAACATCTGCATCGAGAGTACACTTGACAGAAGTCATGTGGTGCACAAGGCTCATGGCAAGCAATTATCTTGTATCAGAAAAAAGTTATCCCAACGCCTGCTGACACTAACATCAGCAGGGAAAAGAAAGACTGCTATGGAGGTCCAGCCAGCCAGACAACTGTGAAAAACATGACCATATAAATGTATACACTGTATGCCTCTTTAGCCAATAGAAAGCAAAAGGACAAGCAGAAAACCGACACTCAGGCATGTTGAAGAGCTCTGGCTAGTCCCCCTGCACCCAATGTGAAATAGATTAGAACAAGGTTTACTCAGAATGTGATTTGTATCATTTATCAAGGATGCACACTCCACTGAAAGTTGTGGACGTCCAGGCTCTTAGGACAACCCATTCTTTTCTTGGGTGGGTGCAACAAATCTGATCACGAAAATGAAGAGAAAGTCGCCACTTCCTTGCAAACTGCTGGTCAACTGGGCTCTTAAACATTCATCCCACAACGCCCCCACCTCTTACCCCCCCCCTCTCCTTTCCCCTGAACTGCAGTGATAACCACCACATCCATGTCAAGCAGGCCACGCCAATACTTACAATTAGGCATGACGGAATGGAAGGCACTAGTCAGGGCATCCTGGATTGCTTGCAGGCTGCTGAACGATGCTGACTGCAGTGGCACGGAGGGTGAGGGGGATCGAGGGGATGCCGGAGACGATGGTGACTGTGGTGACACTGGAGAGTTCACTTCAGACCCCATGATGCTGCCGCTACGGCTGTCTAGCCTGAACACAAAAAGGATTGACATGTGCTTGTTTACCAGACATGTATGCTAAACTTATTGATCAGGAAATGCACCAGTGCAAAGCTTAGCCTAGGCTTTGGGAAATGCACTGCCGTGTATTCCCCCTATCATTCAGAAAGGCATCTATGTGTAACGCATGGGTGTCCCTATTCAAATAAGAAGCACCAGTTGTATACTCATCACAGAGTTTAGTGGACTATATCACCAGAACTAGCGATAATTCAGCAACATTTTGACAAAAAATTACCCATGTTTCAAGCGAGAACTTATCTGATTGGTGGATTTTATGAAAAATAAGAAACTGGTGACTGCAAATGGTGGATGTCAAAGTTCTGTCAGACAGACTTCAGCAGTAGCAGAATGAATTTAATAAACTGAGCAATTTATTCAGTAAAATAATTAGCAATAAAGTTAAAAGAGCATTTCTTGATGACTTTCATGCCAAAATAACACTGTTTATTGCAAACAATGCTGAAGATCAACATCTACCGAGGCGATCTGGTCAGGTTGAAAATCGGATAGTTGCCCTCTGAAAGTTCGTGATGAAGCCATACCAATTCACAAGTGTAACTGCCGTCCAATAAAGATGTACTTGATAACATCGATAAAAGCAAGATTCATGTGTTTGAGTGGGTATTTTACAATGAAATGTAATACTTGTCTGCAGTTATTTTGGGCAGTAAACAGTGATGATTTCGCTGATTTTCAAATCCCAGTCTGAGGTCGATCAAGCCAAATACAGATGTAGACTAGATCAGTTTGCTGAATTCATTCAATCCTTGTTTTTATGTCAAATGCTATTGTAAGTTAAAATAATAATCCTAGTGACCTTTGAAAATCTATTTTGAAGGTAAATTGTGTATGCCTCACAAGTCTGTATTACATCAATAGCAGTTATGGAATTTGTTAGCATGGAAAACACCAACAATAATGGATCTCTTTCTGTTACATGACAATGTTGCTCTAGATCAAATTCACCGACTCAGTAACATATTAATTTTTTTCAACCTTTATTTTTATTCATTTTGCTGATTGACTTCAGTCCTGTAGTCTGTGAAGCTGACATAATGAGCCTACCATGATTCATACAACAACAAATATTTTCTCTTGTGAATGACCATGTTCATAAAAAATAACGAAACTTTCATATTTGATTTCATATCTAGCATTGTTTTGCTCATGAATGAAAAATGATTTATCTGTGTATGCCATCCAAAACATCATTCCTTAACACAGAAAAAATGGTAACTGTCAACAGGACAATGGCAGTTTTAATAGCAAATTTTTCACTTTCCAGTAACATTGCATTTTGTTTGAGTAGTCAAATTACTTGCAACATTTCACAGAAAATGTATTTCAGAGTCTACCAAATTACTTCCATCATTTCACAGAAAATTTATTTCGGAGTCCACCAAATTACTTGACTCATTTCAAAGAAAATCTATTTCAGAGTCTAATCATATACAACACACACAACCATACAATAAAGAGCAAACCATAAAAACAAAACATTTAATGATGGAAACTTGAAACTGGCCAGCACACTTGAAAAGGCTTAGATCAGGGACATGATAAAATCAAGGACTCTCAGCTCAAAGGCTGGACTAAGAAAACGTTGCCTCAGATGGAAAAGGGTTGGAAAAATAAAAAACAAACAACAACAACAACAACAACAAAATGGCAACAAACTACAACAATTAAAACATCCTTATCTTTCACTCTATAACTTTAACTGTTATCATTTTTCCCTTGATTGAGGTGGAAATATTGAGAGAATCTTTCTCTATTGTAATGTAACAGGGGGGAAAATCCTGATTTCAAGCACAAAAAAAAAAAAAAAACGCTCAACCATATCAAAAGGCATGCAAATGAACAGAATAAACCAAGCCCACAGGTGAAAAAGGGGTGGTTCTCACTGGACGTTGTGATGAGATGCAACCAGCAGTTCAAAGTCCTGGCCATAGCTCTGCAGGGCGTCAACCACCAGCAGACTGTGGACAGTCAGCGCCAGAGAGGCATGGTCAGGCTTCTTCTGGGCGCTGGCTTGCACTCGGGTCACCTGTAGCTCCACCAACGCCTTGCCTGTCAACACCGTCTCTCTCTAAATCACCTGGCTCTTCTTTTGATTTCACAGTCTAATCACTACAATTAACACAATGTAAAGGGGGAAAAAAAACAGAAAAACGCCCTACCCATTTCACATATCAATCACCTAGCTGTTCTCTTGACTTCACAGTGTAATCACAACAATTAACGTGATTTAAAGGGTGGGGGGGAAAAAAGAGAAAAACACCCTACCCTTTCACATACAATCACCTAGCTCTTTTGTTGACTTCACAGTATCATCACAACAATTACCGTGATTTAAAGAGGGAGAGAACACCTTATACATTTCACATATCGATCACCTGGCTCTTCCCTTGACTTCACAGTATCATTACAACAATTAACACGATTAAAAAGGGGAAAAAAAGACAAAAACATCTTACAAAGAAAAAGGTGAGCATTATTTACAAGGAGAAAGGGATGTTAAAACAGTTACTTAGAAAACTGAAAACATGAAATAGAAACAACTGTAACTAGCATGAATAACTGACCTTGGCTCTGCAGTTCCAAGGACATGCTGTTGATAAGAAACTGAACGAGGAAAAGGTGGTTGTCCTCAGGTCCTTCTGCTGTGCTGTCTGGCTCTGCTGCAGACCTGGGATCACATTGAGAAAACTGACACTGACCTAAACAGCAACAAAACGTTTCACTTCCTATGCTTTATCTGACTACTATACTTACCACACCAAAACTGGTTAAACCTGCTGGTAAAAGCTATATGAGGCATACCTTGTTTCTTTATCTCATAATACATCCATTCCTGTCTGTACCTCAGCTTGACAGAAATTGCATTGAATGGTCTGATCTTGATTAATATAATTTGACATTCGGTACAATATTTGTGCACAGTATTGTTATTTATCTCTTTTATAGGTATAACGAAAATATCTGCATATGATCTCAATTTGTAAGAGAATGTCAAGTTTATAATACTGAAAATATTGCTCAATTTGCTATCAGTATGTTTCCACAAGTGAGTCAAGAAGAGGTGAATATGAAGCATCTCTTGAACATTAGTATGATTGGTTCAGCAACTCACTGGACTGTCTGCAAGTGGTCCGGCATGGACGGCACAGAACTCAGGCCAATGCCAGAGGAGGACAGGCTCTGGGAGGACAGCAGGGAGGTGGAGGTGCTGGAGGCAGACATGGTGTCCACACAGGTCTGCAAGGCTTGGATCTGGAACACACACACACACACACACACGCACACACCTCTGACCATCAGTGACAGGACAAACTGTTACTATCCGTTTACATACAGTCAACCCTCAAAGCCACACCAGGGAAGTCCAGTCTATATTCAATCACCACATGGCCAAAAAACCATGCGTGTACTTTCTCTTAACTGATATCAGTCAACCTTTAACTGCACATTATTCAGCAGTTTTTGTAGTTCTATAACAAAAAAAAGTCTCACATTTTATTACTGATGTTCTTTTTCTACACGACAAGTTTATCTCTTTCTCACTGCACATATACATTCCTTCCTTTCGTTCTTTCAGCAAAAAGTCTACTGCCACTCTTTAACCATCCTACAGACATTCATTTGATGTTTTAATTTAATTCAGCAATTTATAGCCAGTCATAAGATACATGCCCATACCAGGTGAGCTGCAAAATGAGGTGGCTGCAGGTGGAAACTGAAACAAATTTTAAGAATAATTCTTAGTGAGTCTGCCAAAAACAGGACAAACAAATTACAAAAGACAAAACATGACACATTTAGACCTCTGCCTGAGGAAGACCTAAGAGGTCAAAACGCATCCTGTTTTGTCTTGCAATTTGTTTATTCTTGTTTTTGGTGCACTCCCGAAGAATCAGTCTTAAAATTCATACCAGGTGAGCATTTTACACAGAGATCCTGAACATGTGAACTTGTGTATTCTCTTGAAACAAAAACTACTCACCTTCCTCTCGTTGAGGTGGAATGTAAGAGATGGCAAAGTACCAGACACTGTAGCAGTGGGCCACTGAGGATCTGCTGTCACAATCAGTCGTCTGCAGGAAAGAAAAAAAAAGAGACTCTCCTTAGTCCCCATGCTCACCTGACACATACTGACTTATACACACAGAGCTGCATCCAGATAATGTGCCAGTGGTCCACCACAATAACTGCTTAGCAGCTGAACCAGACTGGGCATCCTCTTCTGTAGTATGGACCACTGTCACAATTCTTCAATAACTGCCCCATAATCATGCTGACACCAGTGACTTTGACACAAAATTATCACAGCTACTGACATGGGAGGAAAATCAAAAGAATTTTACAACTAAATGAAACTTTATGAATACTTACCTGTCCAAACAAATGCCTTAACCCTACTTGGCGTGGAACACCGCCATATTATCAGGATCCCAGGATCCTTAAAAACAAAAAATGGAAAGGGGGCAGGAGAGAGAGAGCGAGGAGCTAATCATGTCTCCATAACCAGCTAAGCCAGCCGAGTGGTTGTCCTTAGTGAAGTAACTTCATGACTCTTACCCAAACATAGTTCAGTTTTCATACCTTCTCCCAGGTAAGCGAAAATATGGGAGGATGTCATAGCGTTTGGACAGGTAAGTATAATGCAAAACTACTTTAAGCAGTAAAATTTCTTTTCTCATACTTACTTGTCAAAACAAATGCCAGAAGGAGGAGGCAATGAAACCACACAAGAAAGTCTCTATACAGTTCTTCAAGACTAGAATTCAGCATCAGAGGCTAGAGCTGCAACAGGCCTTATGCAAAGTGTCCACTGCTTAGTCTGGAAGTGAATGGATTTGTCTCCGCTCTCCCTAATATAATGGCACAAGGTGTCAAGTTATAAGAGTGTCTGTGTAAGAAAATACAAACAAGAAATAAATGACCCATGCACAAAATCAGGAAAAGGAGAAAACCCTCTTCCAAGACATATGGGAACGAGTGGGTACAAACAGTAATCTCAAGCAAAGCTCAAGACACTCACCAAAAAAAATAACAAAAGGGAAGAGTGAAAAAGTGTAAAGAAACGCATGTGCAAAAGGCACAAATGGTACGGTGTGGTGGTGTGCTTGGCGACCAATCCCCCAAATCAGGCAGGGTCAATCGGTAATCAGCAGGGCAGCAGGGATGTTATGGATGAGCAGTTACAATGCCATCAAGGCAGTCAAGTGCCTCATAACTTCAGACAAGCCTCTGTAGGAGAACTTTCACAAGAATGTCTGTGACCTGGCCAGCTGTATGTACAATGTCAGCTCCTGCACAGCTCCACCTGAAGGCAAACTGGCGGAGAAGGCCCTGACCTCATGCGCTCTCTCATATAGTCGCTTTAGGGGAAATCAGTTTCTGGCTGAAGCAGATCTGGTTTACCCTACAACTGCTATTTGTATACTTTTCAACTTAAATATGTGTATTTCTACAAACCAGATCTGTTTATCCTACAACTGCTATTTGTATACTTTTCAACTTAAATATGTGTATTTTCTACAAAGTGTGTATACACATCTTCCAAATTTTTTTCATAAAAGCTGTGGGGACATAGGGGGGAGGAGAGGGTCGTAGAAATTCTTGCAAAAGCAGAAGCAGAAGGGAAAGGCAAATTTCCTTTTCATCTACCATCCTATGGCAGGGAGTCCAGGGATATCTGATCTTCCAGTAGCTGCCATTTATTACGCTTTATTATGTTTTCTCCCAGCAGAGGTTACTTTGAGACCTCATTCATCACCATACTTTGGCACCAATTCAGGATCTCTCGCGTTTCTTCTTATTTTTTCTTGTTCCATCTCTGGGCCTGTAGTCCCCACAATTTCATGCTAAGTAGGATAAAGGCATTTGTTGGATTAGTATGTACAGAGTGAAGCATTCACGGAGGTAAAGGTTTATCCCAAACTCCCACCAGCCCACCCCTTTCTCTTATATTTCACATGCCTGACATTCTTTAATGTCATAGGCTCAAAATCAGTTTTATCATAAATATTCTGACTGTCTTATTCTCCTGCAGCGCCTGCATTTTATTTATTTCTTGCAGAATACCCAGTTACACTTTTTACCACATTCGCCTTTCAGTTTCCTTGACTCACATCACTGTACGTTGACCAATGCTATGTCCACTGATTCTTAACAGTAGAGCAAACTACGATCACCAGATCATCTTTCTTTTCAACTAGAAGGGGCAAACTTAAACCCACTTCTGTGGCACACGACAGAGACATCCACTGACCTGTCTAACTGCATCGAGATGCTGAACCGGTCCACTATGTGCATCTGACTGGAGCCCCGGGCATAGGCATGTCGCCAGTTGTCATGGAGACGACCTGTCAAACCTGCATCTCTGTCAGCCTCAATTTTGTACCTGCACAGCAAGCAGAAACTTTGATTTCTTCGGTCAACAACAAAACAAACTGGAAAAGAAAAAAAAAAAAGTTCTGTAGTACTGATCATTCAAACATCAACAGCTACAACCTCAAAACACTTGCAAAAGTGTAAAACTTATGTGTCTGGAGTAAACTGAACTACATCAATGTCATACTGGAAAGGGACACCTTTATTTTGGTCAGATAAATAGAACTCAGGAAGGGTAAAAACTGCACAGGAGCGGCCACCGGCTTTCTTCCTATGGCGGAAGTAGGGTGGGCGTCACGTGACGGTCTTATTACTGCATTAGCCACAAAAATTCGGCCTGGCTGAGCTAACTAACTGCAAGTGAATGCCATGGTTTGACATGGTATAGTATATGACGCCAAAAAAAAATGGACTTCATTCATGATAGAGCTAATAAAAACAAGTTGAACAGGGCAACCACACCTAGCTATTGGTATTTTAAAAGATGTCTGTGAACAGAGCAACATTTCTGCTTGTCTGTGTCAACCTCTTCAACAATTATACCCTCTCACTCTCTGTAGCTATGATTCTGTCAGCAATGGTAAGAACCATAATTGCACTACTGATCAAACTATATGATGACATTCAGAGAGTTGTGTTGTGTCCCATCATGTTGTGAGTGTGCATGCATGGGACTGCATGTGCTTGTGTGTGTGTGTGTGTGTGTGTGTGTGTGTGTGTGTGTGTGTGTGTGTGTGTTTTTGTATTCATATTTGTATGTGAGCGTGAGTGAGTGGAGTACATGAAAGAAAAAAAGGTTACTTTGGTATGGTAAGTAAAAGAAAATGTACCCTTCAAAGAAACAACAGGGAAAAACAAACTCAATGCAAGTCCATCACACTTTCAAGTACTTGAATAATTAAAGAACAGTTACACTTGCATGTGCCAAATATATCTAAACACATGTCCCCAACTCACTTTTCGTACAGCCTGTCCATGACAAAGGCATCTGAAAGACTGAGCAGATGGGAACTGTCCTTCTTGGTCAACTCTGGCGGGACCTGTGTTTCCTGATTTCTCAGTTTCATTTGGTGGCGTGGACAACGGAGTTACAACAAAATCCTCTGTAACAGTAAGTTCAAATATACCTTTTCTAACAGTATAAGTTTGTTTGTTTTTTTCATGAATAGAGAAATTCATACCAAATAAGCTAACAGCGTTAAAACAAAATGTTTTCTTCAGACTGCTAGAGTTTCTATCCCATGTCACATGTGTTACAGTCTTCCCCAAAATTATCACTTCATATTCCAAATTTCTGTAAAAGCAATGGTGTGTGTGTGTGTGTGTGTATGTGGGGGGGGGGGGGGGGGGGGAATGGGGGGGTGGGAGATGGCATTTCATTTTCACGTGCCACCAAACTACAAAGGTTTCTTCTGGGCAATAACCACCTGATCTTGCATAACTATGGTTAATATGGGTTATTTCTGACACAATTTACTTCCAAACCTGATTCATAAGCATACTTTCTGTCAGGGTCAAAGTCCTGATCCAGTTTTTATTTTGATAGGTCCGTTTCCAGGTCCAATTTTTTATTTTCCAGTTGTCGGCAAGTTTCGCCGAGGTGAAAATTGATAAATGGCCTGTCCCATGTGTAAGATTTGCATAAGGTGTAGTAGGTGGTAAGTTGTGTTGGTTCAGTTATATTAGTTGATTGTGGTTAACGCGTTTCCCCCCTATGATTTAGGATGGGTCCTGGAAGGAAGGGTTTGTCAGACTTGCAGACGACACTTTTACTACTAGCGAGAGTAGGAACAAGATGTGTGTTTGACACAGGAGATTTTGTGAAAGTATAATTTTGTGTCATATTCATTTTTTTTTTGTTAAATGTATGTAATTTGAAGACCTGTGTTCAGTCAATAACTGAACTGGAAACGAAGGAATCAATAATTTCTAATTTGTTGAAAGATTTAAACATTGGATCTTTACTGTAGTAGTACAGTAAATTCTTTTGGCCAAAGTGTGTTTTGACACAGATATTTTGCTTTGCAGTAGTAGTACTGTGATAACTATCTTGTGAATGTGAGCAAGGTCCTGTCACGGATAGTATGATTTTTGCTGTTGCTGTTGCTGTTGCTGTTCATGATGCTGCCATGCGGGCGTCGTTGAAGTGGGTCTCGGCTACGCTACAGTCAGGGTTCTCAAGTTACGCTACTTGGAGGAGGAACTGTGTGTGTGTGCTGGTGAACAATGGGTTCTGCATCTGAGTTCAAGACATCCTAGAACTGGAGACTACTGCATCGCTACAGAACAATTAGCTAAGTAAACCTTTAGTCTTTGGACTCTAAGACAATATTGTTGGCTATGATGAGAGCGACTCCGGGTCGCTAGCATTTGTTTATTTTGGTTATGGCGGGGTGCTAAAAGATTAATGATAAATAAATATTGTGAAATTTAAAGTTGTGTGTGGTCACCCTAATTGTGAGAATGTTTGTTTAATTATTGTCCTGTTCTATGTTTTAAATCTGTTGCCTGTTAGAGGTAAACCAAATTCTTGAAGAAGAAGAATTTTGCACAGACTCTATTATTGAAATACCCTAGACTACTGTTGAGAGAGCTGTGACAATAACCAGGTCTGTATTTTGCTTAGAAGTGGCACAGCAGCAGGTAGTCCTCTCAACCAGAAATATTTTGCTTAAAGCAAGTTCTGTACTGGATTTCATTTTGCATTTTCTTTCTTTCTGTTTTCCTTTTTTTTTTCTTTGGTGTATGCTGGAGAGGTCAGCTGCACAACTTCATGCCAAATCATCATCAAACTTTCAAAATGGTGCCATTATCAAGATATGTCAGTTAAAGAAATAACAACTGTTTTCCTAACCTTTGTGTAAAGCTCTGATGCCTCTAGATATATAATCAGGTGGCTCTTAAGATGCAGTAAAAGCAATACAATGTCACTGTAGTTCACACAAAAAGGTTTTTGAAAATAAAAGCACACCTCATTCCACACCCCTGTGAACTCATATATCACATCCCTTAGGGTAGCAATGCAATGAGAGCAACTGATGGGTGGAGATGGTCTTGTGGCACCTGAATTCACATCTTTGTATTCTTTGTCCCTTCCACACATACAGAATTATCCTCACTGAAGTCTGAAACAACCCAGTGGCAAATGTTTCTGAGTACATGCTGGTGGATCATACACTACACCTACTCATTCTGGTCATCGCTTGTCAGGGGACTTTTGCCACACTGTTACTCTGCTGGTGGCCAGCTCCATCATCATTTCATCACTGGGCCAGAAGCATTTCCACTGACCTGTCACAGTCCAGTGCAGTCTTGTCCAAACGCCTGTCTCGTGAACTTTCTGTTCACTTCCCTCATCACAACCTTTATTTATACAGTTCTTTTGAAATCAGTCTAATGAAGTTTCCGTTTGCACACACCTCTGTAAATCATTCACACTAGTCACAGCGTTAAATTCACCAGTGATGCACGCCTCTACAGTGTACAGCAACAAGCCTAGAAAGGTCTGAGCATTGTGGTCACTTACTTGATGCTGGCTCTCTACTGATCCAGTCACACAAAATGATTTCACAAAGTTCAAGGCAAGTTTCAGACAGCTGAAGCATTCTTGCAATGTTCCTGTTTACCTAGCCTGCACTACATAAATGGTATCATCAATGTTTCTTACCATCCTTGGGATCTTTAGGCACTTTCCCACGGCCACAAACACCAGATAATTCCTGACCAATATATCTACCAACTGACACCTGTTTTCCACAAGTTATTTTGCGTTTTGCTTCCCTTTTCAGGGCTTGCACCATCAGTTTGAGCAACATACAGGCAACAGAAACGAAAATACCAAAGGCAACTGCCAATTCAGTGTATGACAGCTAGATGAGTTGAGAACGGTTTGACACATGGTTGTATGCAGGCAAAAGTTACCATTCCATTTCAAAGACCGGATACAGAAACCGTCATCTTTCCAGGCTCACTTTCTTTTTCTTCCATCTGCTATTTTTCAATCACATATTTGAGGGGGAAAAAAAATGTACATTGTATGCTCACCTTCTTCCTCCATGGCGGTGGAAGCATCCTCTGCAGACACTGTCTTGAAGCGGAAGTTGCCCAGATCCATCACCACTAGGCTGTGTTGGATTCCAGCACATTTTCTGGCACAATCAGTTTGGGGGGGCACTGATGTCCAAGTCAATTTTCCAGCGCCCTTTGTGATGCTGAAAGACCATGGTGAACACCCACACGCACGCACACATGTGCATGTGTACACACACACACACACACACACACACAACACACACACACACACACACAACTTACTCTAACATAAATGCTTCTAAAATCTAAAAAGTCATATTTCATATGAGCAGTGAGGAACAACATGTCCTCAAAGACAATATCCAGGCACTTGTGGAGACGTTTTTCAGACAGATTGTTAGTCACTCACACAAGGAATATAAGACCAATGACATGCCAGGCAGCACTGGCCGACAGAGCCTCTGCCCACATAAATCAAATGTCATAAGCTCCCTGGTAGAGGCATTCAACTCACGATGATTTTTTTTTGTCCAAGACCATCCTATGCTGTATAGAGGAGACTGGCCATGCCAAAATCACACCCAATAAGTCCTGAATTGTAGGACTGACCAGACTATTACCTCTGTATCTTGCCGCTGTGGAGATACCCAGCGGCTCAACTATCTCCACAGTACACCTACAGCCCATTGTCATGGAACAAGTGGAACAATAAGAACAATATTATCCAGAAGTCTGGACTGACCACACAGGTTACATCAGGACTTTAAGTGTGTCACAACCAGAACAGGGCTCTGAGCAAGTTAATGCCCGAATCTTCAGCTTCTTGGAGCAAGAATTTATTCAAGAATATGAATCCATATGTGACTCCAAATCCATGCCAAGAGTTCTTTTGCTATTTTTTTTTTTGTTTGTTTGTTTTATGTCACAATCAAGGAAAAAAGATTTAACTGCCTCAGTCCCAAATCCTAACAAAGGGGATGCATAATACAGCATCTGGGTAAGAAGAAGCTAGTATTAGGGTTATGGATGAGCTATGTACATGCTCCAAGTTCATCTGCCCTAAAAGCACTGAAACCCATTTGACCCACATCATTATTATATCACGAAGCCAGGGCACATGCACAAGTCACACTGACATGGGGCACTTCATCTGTGAAAAAGTGTGGGCTGCAGAGATATAGTGATATAATGACCTTCAGTACATGAGTGAAACTTTCAAGATCCCTTCAGATCCCTAAACAGAATACACTGCACACAGAACACAGTGGGCTAAAGAAGATTGCAGAGAGTAGACAGCACAAAAAATTACTTGAAGGGGAGTGCAAGACATAAAAGAAAAAGTCCAGTAGGGCACAGAAAACAGAGTACAGACAAAAATGGGTCTGCGTCCAGTCTCGTCACTCCCCTTTCGTCAGTCCTGCATGGGTCAATATAACAGTGGCTTTCACTGAAATGCGAGTCAATCACAGTCCAAATGCCACAGAGGTTGTATCATGACTAAGATCTAGAAAAGAAATACACAGTTAAAACCAAAACCAGGGACTCCAGCCTACTCAGACCTCACACGGGATCATGGGTAGCACAAGCCTCACTTCAAGCCTGCAATGTAGCAGTTTCTCTGGGACACGACATTCTTAACAGAATTTTAAAAAAAACAAACAAACAAACAAAAAAAAAAAACACACACCTAAAAGAAAAAGGAATACAGTCAGCCTAACCTCTGCTTCCAGCAGCTGATCCAGGGTGTTCTTCAGCTCCTCCTGAGTTTGTTTTCGCAGTTTCTCAAACTGCCATGATGACACTGAAAGAGGGAGAACAGAACAATTAAAAGTTTTTGAAGGACAGAATGGTGTAAATAATCTCATAGACTAATTAACAATAAAACGATTGCTCTATAAAAAATCAAAACCAATAGCATTAAATAATAAACTGCATATCATGAGGCAATGAGCAGGTACTACTGGTTGAATTACATTCAAACAAGACCCACTTTTGACAGATTTGATTTTCAACTGTGGGTTGACATCCTTCAGGTTAGAACACCAATGAAAGAACAGAAATCTCAAGTTCAAAATGTTCTGACATGTGGAAACTTTTCTCCCATTCTGAGTGATGCTCTTTTCATCTTTCCAGTGAGAAGCCATACATGCAGTACTTATTTGATTCAGTGAAAGTCAGCTCACTCCAAGCCAATCTCCGCACGCTGACATCATTGTAAGAACACTTGCCTTCCATTTTCTAAAGATCATATTTTTAACAATGTGTGCTGTTAAGTAACCCAACGCATACAAAACTAATAAACAACAAAACTTGTTTTTTCAATATTACAGAACTGTTTGCTCTACCCACATGCCACATTTAAATGTCTGTCTTTTCATTTTCTGTTTTGAGAATTTTTTTTCCCCTTTGTGCAATACTTACTGGGCGAATGGGTTGACATGGCATGTGTTTGAAAACCATATATAGCATGGACTGTTCCTGGTTAATTTCCGCATCAAACTCCATTTTAACAAGTAAACAAGTAAATCCACAGGTGGGAGACATATGTCACATATTCCTCTCTAGGGGAAGAGATAGGCAATAACTGTACTGGCGTCGAAGTCTGCTGACCATACCTGCATTTGCTGCTTTGTAGAGACCGGTGCTGGGGACAGTAAACACTTCTTTCATGCGTCTCAGCTGGGTTGGAGCGTAGATGATGTCAATGGGACGTGTCGTCACACACGCTCTGAAATCAGTGAACACCCAAACCTGTACAGCCACAGGCTGCAAATGTCCCAGTGGTACAAGAGACTGTATGTAACTTTCCATGTGTCCAAAACTACTGTCAGCATTTTTTTTTATCAACACAGCAAAGAGGTTGCTTTCCAAAGAATTGCCTTGCATGGACAGATACTAAGCATTAAATCACAAGGAAATAATTTCTTCTGATTGAATGGCACATTTCATATCATATCCCCTTCCTCTCTCTCTCTCTCTCTCTCTCTCTCTCCACTCTCTGTTGATGAACTGACTTTGATGAAGTGACTTACTTGTACTTGAAATGACTGCTGAGCGGATTTTTTTTCATACACCAGCTTGAAGAACTGCCACTTGGGGTCTGTAGTCTCTTCCACTGATGGCTGGCGCAGCTTCTCCCCTGCCTTTGTCTGCAGAATGGGATTGAACCCAGAACGGTTCAATGGTTCCTGCAACACATGGCCCGTGGGTTACACTACTTTTTAATAATTCATGGGGAAAAAAAAAAACCAAGCATTTCTTTAACTGTCCGCAACAAAACCTACAAATCCCATTTTCTGCACATGTCAATCATATCAAAAGTGGTTAGTTCAAAAAGACACTTCTTTAACTATTAACTGATTTGAAAGCTGGTGCACACTGGCATGGCAAACCCCAAAACAAACACTGCATCTCAAAAGATGTAAAGATCATCATATCTTCAATAAAATATACAAAAAGTTTGCACACAAGTATTACATACCTTAGACTGTGGGCAGATGAGGTAAGGGAAAGACAGTGTTTTTGCTGCTCAGATCCTCCAGGTAGAGACTTCCTACAGCCAGAGAAAATTTCATGGCACTTGTTCTTGGCCGTGACTCAAAAACTCCATGTTGACTGTAGTGCACTGCAGCTCTGCCAGAGGACAACTTGCCGTCTCTGTTGCAGGATGAATAGCAAAGCTGACATACAGGAGGTTCCATGAATCCAACCATGGTTACTACATACAAAAACCCAATAAAGCAGAAACAGAAACAAAGTAACCAATCTCAAGCATCAAGATTAAAAAATATGAAATCAAAAGTATAAGCTTCCCCTCCTCCTCTCCACCTTGTCCCTTCAGAGGCCCAGCACTTAGAGTTATCTCTTTTTCTTTCTTTCTTTCTGCGTACACAGGCTGATACTCCTGCGGACACTCCCTGTATAGACAGGCAGTGGGGTTTTGTGTGTATGCCCGTTTTTTTTATCCCGCCATTAAGGCAGCCATACTCCATCTTCGGGAAAGGTGCATGCTATGTGTAACGTCTCATCCATACCAGCAGCCAAACTGGCCTTCTCTTCCGAAAGTTGGCGATAGGATTTTACGAGTGTGCAAGATGTTGTGCGTGCGTTCCCACATGGAACCTCAGTTTATAGTCTCATTCAAAGGACTGTATGGGGAATGGAGTCAGAACCAATGTTGACTCCGAGGGAAAAATTCCCCTGTACCGAGATTCGAACCTGCAACCCTCGGATCACGAGTCCGGCGCTCTACCAACTGAGCTATTCCGGCCCCCTATGAGCCACCAAAATGCTGCCAATAATAAGACTGAACAGCCGTGCTCATGACCAAAAAAAGAGAAGCCATAAGGGCCATTAATTAGCAGGGGTCAACTGAATCATAATTGTAGATGCAGGGAAAGAATCTGCACCAGCTGCTCATTAAAACTGCCCATCAGAAGTGGAGCCTAGAGGGGAGAAGGTCGAGACTAAAGAAGACAGGCTTTGAACAGAGCTGGTTCCCAAACCTGCTGTGTTGGCCAACTCGAGGTGACTGAGGGTCAATGGGTGCCAAGATATTTGCCCATGGGATATGAACTGTCCATGGAGATGCATCCCGGCTTCAAGGTAAAAGCTGAGACAAAACAGGCTGCATCCAACCCTTCTTGCACAAAGACTCTGTTGTACAGCAGCTGCTCATGGAGGTGAACCCCATGACCAGAGGCCTCCAGTCAGGGTGGAGGAGCTGGATATACTGTTCTCAAGCAATTTGAAAACATCTGCCTGCAAAACACCAGAGGAAGTCTAAAACCTCGCAACCTTCACCTTCACACCCTCACATCCCTGTTGTACAATGATCTTCCTCCAACGCTTACATTTGTCTTGATTTTAAAGAAGATGAAGAAAAGATAGGTACAGTTCGCACTTACCGGTATCCCCAATGAAGTTTTCCACCAGCCTGAATGACCCCGTCTTCAGCACAAAAAACATGCGTGCAAAAACTGTGTCCTTGCGAAGAAATGAGCTGTTCTGTGAAGAATCGTGAATCACATCCAGAATTTCTTGCTCTGTCAACAAAAAAAAGAAAATTCTATTACAAAAAAATAAAAATAAACCAACATGATAGTGCCTGATAACAATGACTGTCAACAATCAACAATGACCAAAACAAACTGTAAGTAGCAAAACCACAGTTCAGTCTTTACTTATTCTCTGTGGGTCAGCTGTTCCATCTTGCACCCAATGGAATGAACAATTTTTACTCTGCTCATGAAAAGTGTCAAAAAAGAAATGCAACAGATGAATTGAAAAGTGTTTTTTCTGCTTTTACTCTTTTTTTTTCTTTCAATACATAGGCAGCGTTTTTTTTTTTTTTAACCACAAATGCATTATTAATTACAATGAACCATACCTGCAAAATATTGGCTGAACTGAGGCATATGTTTACTTTGCAAAATATTCATCAATTGCCACAAATTTTAGAGAAGAAGAGAAATTTGCTTTAGTTTACAAATAACTGGTTCAAACTAATAAAATCTGAAGAAACCTGTGAACACTGTAAGAAATGACAAGTGTATGTGAAAAAGCTGACTCAGCAAGACGATCAGATATTGTGCTCACCTAACACACAACAACAGTATCTGTAAAAACTCAAAGCCAGGCTGAAAAGCTCAAATGAAGCTCAAATGCAAATCATTTACTTCCATTTTCAGCAATTTCTATAGAAAACTGCAGTAATAATAGAACTGTGGAAATTCTGAAAGTGAATGAACAGTCTGTAGGACTGTAGAGTATTGCAGCTTTCAACAACTTTCAACAAGGATTGTAGTAGAAGAGTTCTAAAGAGTACTTAGGACATGAGCACTGAATGCTTCCAAGATTGGTAAGAGTGTTCTTTTCCCAACCTGACAAAACCTGACTTAACTGAATCATATCCTAATCCCACTTAGTGCCGACATATTCGCAAATACCAAGTTCATAGCAGAAATAACCCCTGACAACTGATCTACCCTTAACTGACATATTTCCATCAACACAGTAATTCTAAATCAGTTTTTTTATTCTTTCCTGGTGGTAGAAACATGCTCTCTTTTGTTTCTGCAATGGACCCTTTGACAAATATGTTTAACACCGACAGTCGAAAATATCTTTGAACTTTTGCTAGAAATTTGCTGGTGATGAAGGAGATAATAATTCCCTTTTCCAACTCATTTCAATTTTTGCTTTTCATGTCATCTCAGTCTTTGGTACCATCATCGTCGCCTCCTTGAATTCAGAAAGCATCCACTCCTGCTCTTTATCAGTGTCTATGTTGCTGTCAGTCAGCTCTGTCAGGCCGAAGTTTTGTGGCAAATGCAGTCATAAGATAGTCACGTGACGCCCACCCTACTTCCGCCTACGGAAGATGCCGAAGATTGTGTACTGTCCGTCATTCAACGAGGCCTGCTGCGCGCAAGGCAACCCCAGGGAACCTTGGCGCTAGCGGGGAAGGTAGGGCGGGCATTAGAGTCTGACATGGTAAGTATACTTAGCCAAACAGGGGAGTATAATACAAACTCCCCATTTTGGCGTCGTATACTATACCATGTCAGACCATAGCAGAATTTAAAGGAATAGGAGGAGGGCCGAGCGCCCTAATGGTTCCTGGGTTAACTGTTATGGCTGCATTGGCCGCCACAAATGAAACCCCTTTAGAACCATCAGCCCTGGTCATGCGGATGTCCCTTAGATAAAAGTTTATGAAAAAGGGTTCTCCGAACGCCAGTAGGCTGCCTCCAGGAGATGGCGCACGGGGACAGAGTGCTGGAACGCTGTGGACGTGGCCAGCGCTCTGACCTCGTGGGCTCGAGGGGAAAGGGCTGGGAGGTCTTTGTGGGCCTGGGCATAGGCAGATTTGATAGTATTGGATAGCCACCTAGAAATCGAGCCCGCCGAGATGTCTTCTTGCTGTTGGGGTAGATGGAAATAAGGAGGCTTCTCTGAGAGGAACGCCTGGGGCGGGAACGCTCCCAGTAGTATCTGAGGCACCTAGAGGGACACAGGTCCATGTCCCCGCCGCCTTCGCTGCCTAAGATATCCGCTAGGGAGCGGATAACCAGGGAAGGAGAGGACGTGCCTGGTTCCTGGTTCTTCGCTAAGAACTCAGGCAGGAACTTAAGCGAGACCGAGCCGTCTCTGTGAAAGGCGATGTCCCGAGGGTCACCACTGAGGGCATGAATCCCACTTCTTCTCCTGGCTGAGGCCAGGGAGAGAGAGAAGGAAGGTGGTCTTGAAGGAGAGAATGTCAAAGGGAATAGCGCGGAGGGGCTCGAAAGGGGGTTTTCTGAGGGAGTCAAGAAAGAACCAGAAAGAGGTCCCACATGGGAGCGCGCCTAGGGGACTGAGCTTCCCGTAGGGCCACCCCCCGAGATAGTTTCTCTAAGAGAAAGTCATTGTCGAATGATGGGCCGCCCAGCTGTCTGTCGGATGGTGGTGCATACGGCCGATCTGTAGCCCCGAATGGAACTAGCAGAGGGCTTTCGAGAGGACGAAAGATGGGATAGGAAATTGCCTATCTGGATGTTGGAGGGGAGGGAGGTAGGGGACCGAGTTAGCCGTGCACCACGTGACCCATCTCTCCCCATCGGTAATTGTAGAGGGACTCGGTGCTGGTCCTACTACGCGAGGCCCAAGGCCAAGTCCCGTAATCCCTGCGATGCCCCCGCTTCTGTCAGGGTATCTAGGACAGACCGGGGTCTGTCCGCGGGGGTGGCGGGGACCGGTGGTCGCAATTTGGTTGGCATATCAGCCAAGCGTGTAGGCGAAGCATCTGGGGGGGGTGGAGTGAGGGAGGCCCGAGCGAGGTTGTCTGAGCAAGTCCCACCGAGGGGCTAGCTGGAGAGGGGGACGTGAGTTAGGGACCTGAGGTCTGGGAACCACAACTGGGTCGGCCACCACGGGGTTATAAGGATGAGTTTGGGTCTCTCCAGCCTGGCCTTCCTGATCATTGTGAAGTATTGGGAAGGGGGAAAGGTGTACGCGATGAGTCCCGTCCAGGGGAGGGAGAGCGCATCGACTGCGTACGCTCGGAGATCCGGGACGGGAGAGACATACATGGGAAGGCGATGGTTGAAGCGGGTCGCCAAGAGGTCGACCATGGCTTGAACCAGTGCTCCCATACTGTGGTTTAGCGTCAGCTTGTTCAGGGTCCACTCTGTGTGCAGAAGGGTCCCTGAGCGGCTGAGAGAGTCTGCCAGGATGTTGCGTGTCCCCGCTATATGTCTCGCACGGAGGGTGGTTCCCCGTGCGTGGCACCAGCGAAGGAGGGCCTCTGTCCGTAGGAGAGGCCGATGGAGTGAGCCCCCCCCCCCCCCCCCCCCCCCCCCCCCCCCCCTTGATGTAATGGGCTACCGACGTGTTGTCCGTGAGGAGGAGAAACCAGTTGGGGCGAGATTAGGTGTTGGAAGTGAGGGAAGGCCAGCCTGACCGCTTCCAATTCTAATATCTTGATGTGGAGGCGTGCCATCTGTGCGTCCCACACCCCCGAGGCATGACTGTCCCCCAAGTGGGCCCCCCCCAGCCCGAGTTGGAGGCGTCCGTGTACAGTTTGAGGGACTGAGTTGGGAGAGAGATTGGAACGCCGGTGGTCAAAGTGGACGGATTGAGCCATTCGTCCGTGGCGCCAGAGAACCAGTGGCCGAGGGGAATGGTCAGGTCCCAGGTCCCAGCGGTCCGAGGTCTGGGACCAACGACGACGGAACTCCCTCTGCAGCTGGGGTTTGGGGACCCGACCTAGCGGAATGAGGGCTGAAAGGGACTCATCATCCCTAAGAGGGAGGACAGAGTTCTGGCCGAGGTATGTGAAGCTCCTCGGAGGCGAAAGATGAGGTCCACTATCCCAGCGGACCTCTCTCTCTGGGGGCGACCTTCATGGCAATCGTGTCGAAACTCATGCCCAGGAAAGAGAACCTCTGACTGGGAATGAGTTCGCATTTGAGGGGGTTGGTTACAAAACCCAGGGTGGAACAGAGCCTGAGGAGGCGCGTGGTGTGGGCTCAGCACTGAGCCCGGGAGGAGGCCAGGACAAGCCAGTCGTCGAGGTACACCAGGAGGCGCATGTCCTCCTGTCTGGCTAGGGCGGCCATCTCCTTGACAACCTTCGTGAAGAGGAAGGGTGCCAGGGAGACCAAAGGGGAGAGCTTTGAACCGGAACACCCGACCCTGCCAGACGAACCGGAGGTAACGTCTGTGAGCCGGGTAAAGGAGGATCTGGAAGTACGCATCCTTCAGATCTATGGAGGTGGCCCAATCTAGGTGGTGGATGGAGTCCCTGATCTGGGAGGGCGTGTCCATCTTGAACTTGGAATGTCTGAGGAACTTGTTGAGGGGAGAGAGTCGAGGATGGGCCTCCATCTCCCCGAGGGTTTGGGGATCACGAACAGGTGGGAGTAAAACCCGGGGTTGGGCCTGGTGGGCGGGTTGTCCCTGTTCCGTGCCCACCGGGTGTGTCCCCTAGTCACTGGAGAGGGCGTGCCTGTTGGCCGAACCGAAAATGAGTTGCTGGCGAGGTTTCGATTTCGACCTCTGCGAATCTAGAGGGCGCTTAGCCGGCCCGGCGTTGGGAGATGGGGCTTGTCGGGGATACGGAGTGGGCCTGATGGACCTGGGGTAAGACCAATAGGGGGGCCTGGAAGGGCGTGGCTGAGGCCGGGGGGCAAAGGACGCCGCCTGCTTGCGTTCCTCGACCGAAAGGGACATAGCCGAGGTGGAGTACTCGCCAAAGTGCGAGTGATCCTGGCCCGGGACACCGAAGGGAAGCCTTGAGTGCCGGGGAGTGAAGAGCGTGTAAGCACCGCGTCTCTGGCCACTAGCAGGCAATAGAAGTGGCTTGTTGCTGCGCTGTCCGCCGCAGCCGACAAGTGATGCGATATCCTGTTGACTAGGTGTCGCATAAAGGGATCGCTGAATAAGCGAGATTCGTCCTCATGGTGTGGTTCGGAGGTATTGTCCGAAGGCACTGGGACGGCGCCGTCATCATCCCCAGGCCAGAGTACCTCCGCCCTCTGCAAGAGCATGGTAAGGTAGGCATGCCCTGCAATGGTGTGTAAGATGCCCATCCGGGCTACTCGGTCCCAGTCCTTTAATGCTTTAAAGGAGATGGTGCCCGAAGTAGGGGGGCCCGGTTGGGCATCAGGCGACAATCAGACTGGGAGATGGCCCACTCCCTGGTCGCCGGATTGTCTGCAAAGAGGGAGGTCACTGGGTGCTTCCTGCGGGTCCCGAGGAGGGAGCCGAAGGGGGGCCGCATTGGGCGCCGGGGGAAGGTCTTGACCCGGCGGGGGGACGGCGTCTGCACCCCTGGCGCGGATTGCCGGACTCTCCCACAGCGAAGTGAGGGACTGAGGAGCGACGAGCCTGAGTTTGCGTTGGGCTGGGGGCGGCCCGACGATGTCAGGGAAGGCCAAGATATCGGCAGAGGGAGGGGCTTCCCTCGACTCCAAGTCCGGTCGAAAAACCGGTCAATGGTGCGGATATCGTAAAGGGATGAAGAAGAGGTCCTCATCGTCGTCGTCCTCCGGGTGTGGGGGGGTCGAATTCCTGGGAAGGTTGGTCCTCCTCAGGGGCATCTGCGCGGGTGCGTGAGGGGTCCCGCCCTCGTTGGGTGGGTGGGGGGGGGGGGGGGGGGGGGGGGGGGGGGGGGGGGGGGGGGGGGGGGGGGCCCCTCGTGGCTCTGTGCTCGGCAGACGGGCTAGGGTGGGAGAGCCCGGACTGCCGATCGGACAGCGCCCGAGGTGGGAGTGGGAGACCAGGTCGACCCAGGTCTGTGAGATTGGGTGCCACAAGCGACCATATAGCTGTTCCGGTTGGGAGTGGGTGTAAAGTCACTGGTCTCTCTCGGGGCATAGAGCCACTGGTCCCCGGGGATATAGCGGGCTGTGGCGGCCCAGGGTACTGTGCAGGGACTCCCCGGGGACCGGGGTAACCTTGAGCAGCAGAGGGGGGGTAGTAGTGTTCGACCATGGTATGTCGTCCCCCCCCCCCCCCCCCCCCCCCCCGCGCTGGGACCCAGGGAATAGGGCCGGTTACCCGTGGTCCCGCTGGAGATCCTCCCCCCGGAGGAACGGGACCGAGGACGTTGCCCAAAAGGGGGGCGAGTAGGTCGGACCCCCAGTCCTGAACCCCTAGGGGAACCTGCGACGGGCGAGCGGGGGGTAGATCGGCCGTCCTTGTGTATGTTCACAACCGTGGAGGCACTCGGTGTTCCCATACGCCCAGAGTTATGGTCATGTGCATGGTCTTGCCATGACGTGGCCATAAAACTGCGTCCGGAGATAACGGGACGCTCCTCGTGCAGGGGTGTTGGCTGCACCTGTGCACGGTGGGGAAGAGCGTCGTGAGACGGCGAGTCCAGATGGGGGGGGGGGGACGTGGACCCGCGCGTCTCATAAATGCGAGTGACGGGTGGAGGTTCCAGTCCAAAACCGTCACCCGTGCCTGTCCGCGCCCCGGCAAAGGTCCCCGGGGGCCGAGAGGGTCGCGTGACTGGGCATAGTAAAACGGATGTCTGACTATGCGCCGGAAAGCTAGAAGGCAGGGTGGCTGGAGAGGAGAAGCGGAATCCCGCTTGGATGCTTAGACTTGAGTGGGTCCCTTAAGGGGGGCCTTGCCCTTTGATTTTCTGGGCAGGTGAACGATAAGCATTTGGAAATAGCAGCCAATTGCCTAGTAGCTTTCGAACGCAACGGTCGTGCGTCCGGCGGTCGGGTAGAGGAGGGAGAGTCCCGCGTCCCCTTCGCGGGAAGGTCGTCTCCAACTACCGCGGCCGTCCGTTCTCCCGCGGGAAGAACGGTCTGCTCGGAGTTGGAACCAACTCGTTGGTCCTCCGGGAAAGCGAGCGAACTCTGAACGTCAGAGCTGCTCGGCCCAACCGAGTCCTTCACCATTTTGGGCAATGGCGCCGAGCAAAACCGGAGCACACGATCGTAACACGACGGTCGATCGAGGAGGGTATACAGGTCGATCGACCGTGCGCACACAATAGCAATATAACACAATGGAAATATAAAAGTAAAAAAAGCTCGCACAGTGACAGAAAAACGCAGTAGCGATGAACGAAACGTGCGTGAGCAACGGCAGTGGCGTGAACCAAAAGTGCTGAGTAACGCCACGTGTAACAGCAATGCCGAAGGGCGATGCGATCGCCACGCACACGAAGCCGATCGAAAAATGCGGCAAATGAATGGGAGGGGTGTGTAAACAGTGTAGGAAGCAAATTCCGAACGACAAACCACGTGTAATAGCGTGGGCTAGAAAGCTGGTGCGACAAGGAATGGAGACCGGCGCAAAAACAAGATGGCGACGAAACCGACCCGCGATCGTCGCGCAGATGAGATAGTGGAATCGTGGTACAAGTAACGGCGAGATTAGAAATCGGAATTTAGGGGCGAAAAGGCCGTAAAGGCGAGTGAGAATGCAAGGCCGATGGACAAAGGGAGGCAGAGAAAACGCGATGGACGTGGCGATGGAAAATGCCGATCAACCTCGAACCGGTTACGCAAATAGACAAGAACCGGGAGCACCACGATCGCAAGAAAATTTCAGTAAATAAGGTTAGAATGCTAGCCCATCCGATAACCTCACACGTCAAGATATAAGCGGAAGCCACAGAGAAATGAGTACAGAGTGCAAACACAGCAATCTTTACACAAAGGCAAAGTATAGGCGAGACAGAGCACAAGACTTATCTTGCTTGGGCGACAGGCCGAAGTAGAATGACGGACAGTACACAATCTTCGGCATCTTCCGTAGGCGGAAGTAGGGTGGGCGTCACGTGACTATCTTATGACTGCATTTGCCACAAAACTTCGGCCTGACAGAGCTGACTGACAGCCGTTTAATGCTATACTACATTAAATATCAATATTTACAGCCTCTTTGATTATGATATGCAAATTTTCTAATATAAAGCGGTACGAAATTAAATGCTTTCCTGAATTAAAATCCATATCCTTAACTTCATGGCCACTGATTCCACACATCACATATTATGCTTGTAGATCACTCACTCTACCAAACAGTATGGAAATCAAATTAATGCAAACAGTTATTTCAGATCTTCACATGTATCAATCTGATATAAGATAGAATGAAACTGAAGTGACAAAGCTTTTCAGGTCTTTGTTCTGACTCAAGTGGCTCATGATGAGGATTCCATTCACTGTGGAAATGTTCAAAGAACATTGTGGTTATTGTTTCCATCAATTTTTTTGCAAAAACAAGATAAATTACAGAAAAATAAAAGAGGGTATGGCAACAGGCATAGGGACTCTACTAACCATATCAAAAACGAATAAACCAGTCCTGTTCTAGATTTTCAAAGTGGTCAAACAAAATTCTGATGATGACTGATCATCTTTGTCACTTGCATTCTACATATGCATTTCAAACAAAAAAAAATCTTCAGAATCCTGAATTTTCCAAAGTGTTTTATATTATGGAGTGAGAATGAGTAATGGTAGGGAGTAACAAAAAAGAAAGGCAACATAAATACATTACCTATCTCCGCCTCGCCTTTCGTGTGTTGTCTCAAGCTGAGGGCTGGCATCTGATGATGGCTGTGAAGACCCTGGCCCAGACACGTTAGCCTGGCTCACTGCTGTTGACTGAGGGGCAGACGAATTTGTTTCTGGTGCAGGTGTACTCTGATACCACCCTGACCACCCTGGAAACCAGCTTCTGAACAGTCCACCCCCACTGTTAGGAGCTGTGGGGCTTTGCAGATTGTCTGGCTGAGACTCTGCTGCAGATTCACCTGACTGTTGAGTGGATGGATCAGTCTCTGGTTCAGACGATTTCTTGCCAATATCAAAAGACTGCAAAATCAAAGCAGCAGGCTTTGACATTAAGGTAAAATCAAGATATCTGAACTGCAGTGCAATCAAAATACATATCAACATGAGTACATACCTTGCAAACATAGTGTATGAATATCCAAATTTGTACATCTTTAACCTTTGACTGCTGAGGCTATACTTTAGTGGGGCAAACAATAAGGGCAAATTGTTGGTGACTAACAAAACAGTGAGCGTTCATGATGCGAAAGTTGGTCATTTGCAGTCAATGGGTTAAATACTTTGAAAATTGTATTTACTGACATCTGTCAAAAAGTGGTTATCCAAAAAATCTTGATAAACAAGCATACATGTCCAACCTTGAAATACACACACACTCCACTTTCCTGTATCAAAACATTTCTGTCGATGAAGAAGAGGAGTAATCAGAATTAAAATAAAATTCATTACTTATTAGTGCCTTCATTCTTAATTTTCCCAAGCACACACTGATTACCTACACACTCCAAAATGCAGATGAACAGTTGAAATCATGTGCACCCTCACCAGTTTGTTTTCCTCTGCGCAGCTTGAAGAAGATTCTTTCCCTTATGATCCGCAACTCGTCATATTCCAGCTCTTCCTCTATCTTGTCTTTGTCAACCTGCAAACAGAGGGCGTTTGATATTAGCAGGTCATTTTGACAAAGAGTCACTTACTTTGTTAACAGCTGGATCTCATCTTTCTCTGACAGGACTCCCATACATTGTTCCTTATGGCATGATCCAATGCAGAGAATGGTTGCATATGACAGTACCCATGCAGATCAGCTGTGATGCTTTTGCTCTTCATCCCCCCTTTTCCCCCTTCAACCTATATACACACACACACACACACACACACACACACACACACACACACACACACACACACACACACAACGTACACACACCTCCCCACCCTTCCCACTTTCTTTTTTTCTTTCTTCTTTCCCTTCCTATGTTTCTTTTCAAATAAAAATGACTAAACTCAAAGTCAAAAGGAAGCTCATATAATTTCACCGACACACAAAACACTAAACCGGCGATCACTCTCACCAACATTCAACATACTTCACTCCCTTTTCACTAGGTGATCATCCATTCTTATGAAAATCTAAATTTAACAAAAACCATTATCACAATCATGGGAGATCTTTCACTCACCTGCTGTTGTGATGTCAAGGTCTCCCCCATCAGGTGATCGGCGTACAGTCGGCTGTAGGTCGTGGCCTGATGAACGCGCTCAGTCAAAAAGCTCCATGTCCGGCGGCGGTTTCGCTCCTTGATTTGATTGACATGGGAAAGGATGGCAAACCTCCACCACTCAGCACCGCTGCACAATGGACTGGCCTTTACACTTCATGTAGTCAGAATACAACACAATCATTCCAGGATAACTAGCAGTCAAATTATTTGAATTCACTGAGTGCATTTTTTTCTTTTAGAGCACAACATTCTTAAATGAACTTCAGGACATGTGTCATCATTTTTTATATCATTTTCATAATCACATCTCGCAAATCATATAGACCCTGCATAATCAAGTTTAGCTACGTATCAAAAGCACAGACTTTGTGTCAAAACTTGGCAATCAATCCAGTTCTGTACAACATACACACAAGACCATGAGAACGATTTAAAATTATATGAAAAGTCATATGTATCCTGAATCAAAACCAAAGAAAGACAATGACACACAATTTTGAAAAGATATCTGACACAACACACACACACACACACACACACACACACACACACACACACACACACACACACACACACACACACACACACACACTTTACAAATAAACTTGAGGCACCTGTCATGTATTCAGTAATTTCATAAATAGACTGCTGATGCATCACTGATGACTTTCCCGCAATCTCTCTCAATCTGTTGTGGCTCTCAATGGCTCTCTCAGATCTGACACAGGACAGCCTATCCACTCCTTGATGTTACCATCAAGTATCATCTTCTGTCTGTTCTCAAAACATGTCTGTTCCAATCCTTGGATGCTTCACCCATGACATAAGCATCCAAGCATTTGAACACTCAAGAAACTGGCTCCAATTTAATTGTTTCTCTCAAACCCTAGGAGTTCCTGATCAGGATTTGTTGCTTTCTTGTCAAAGTCCAAGTTGTACTCCTGAATGTTCATTCTTCTTTTCATGCAGTACCAATAAATACTTTTTTTAATTCCCTTTTTTTCCTTTTCTTGCTATGGAACCCATACTGTATCACGCTGTGAGCACCAATGTAATAAAGTAAGGCACCACCACTGTGCTGAGCCTCAAGAAGCAGAAACAGCGTAAGAACTACGGGCTCTGAAACTTGAGAAAGAAATTCAGAAATACGGCAAAATGGAAAGGCAGTGTGGCCAAGATAAAGATCAGATGTACACGAAGGAATGGAATCGATAGTCTTTTGGGTAAGAGAAGAGGTGTTTTTCGTGTGACGCAGCAACTGAAACCACATTCAAATGTTGGAGATAGTGACAGTAATGTATGCAGTAGACTTAGCAAAAATATGGAAGAGACGGTTCTAAAGGGATTTCCTTTGTGGCGGCCAATGCAGCCATATCGGTTAACCCCAAGAACCACTAGGGCGCTCTGCCCTCCTCCTATTCCTTAAAATTCTGCTATGGTCTGACATGGTATAGTATACGATGCCAAAATGGGGAGTTTGTATCATACTCCCTGTTTGGCTAAGTATACTTACCATGTCAGACTCTAATGCCCGCCATACCTTCCCCTCTAGCGCCAAGGTTCTTTGGGGTGCCTTGTGTGCAGGCCTCGTTCAATGACGTACAGGAAACGAACATCGGCATCTTCCGTTGGCGGAAGTAGGGTGGGCGTCACATGACTATCTTATGACTGCATTGGCCACAAAAATTCAGCCTGATAGAGCTGACTGACAGCCGTTGAATGCTATGGTCTGACATGGTAAGTATACTTAACCAAACAGGGAGTATAATACAAACTCCCCATACTTCTTCAGCCAGGCAAGTAGGTGAACAGATCTGAGGGATGTGTGTGCATGCCAAAGGCAAGTCTGCTAGCTTGACCCATTTCTGACTCAAACAAAAACAATCTCAAATCTGTGGCCTGGACTGTCTTGGAGAACTCCCTCAACACTCAGAAAACCTTGCACACAATGAAAATAAATTATAGCACAGTGACACTGCACATTCAAACATTCTAAAGAAAGCTGTACAAGGCAGAGTAGCAAGAAAACATGGTTTTAACTGAAAATAATTGGATTTGTCCCTATCATCAGTTATCTTGCAAGTCAGTTGCTGTGGTACCCATTTTGTTATGTATTACCTCCTAAGTCATCTGGAATGACACAAAGAGCTTTGGATAGAGAATTTGCTCCCTTAAAATTTTGTAGCATTCTAACTAACATGGGCATTTTTCAAGAAAAGATTATGGCATCAGTTAAGGTCTGCTAAGTATATGAAAAAGGTCCTCTGAGTGAACGAAAAACATAAAACTCTAAAGTGTGAGAGTGAGTGAAAAACACATATTCATCCTATTCAATTACCCAAACTTGTAATAACTTTGTATAAAGGAACACATCCGATTCAACCCAAATCTGTAACGACCCTGTACAAAGAAACACAAGAGATCACACATTAGACAAAACACCCTGCTGTCATGCAGTCCTATCATTCCCTACTCACTTTGCTGTGGACAGCGCAGGTGGGGCGCAACCTGATAAACTTTCTCCTGCGGTTGTGCCTGGAGAACTCTCTGAGCCACAGCAGCAGACTGCGATACTGGGAGGTGGCCAGGCAGATCGCTATGGTGTCCAGCGACAAATCCACAGTGATCCGAGGCTGACCCGCAGAACGCAGGGGAAGAGCTGACGTGCAACGTTTTACCCGGGCTTGGGCGTTGATCGGTTTTAGGATGTACTCGTGATCCTTAAAGGCAATGTTCAACGTTTCAAATGTCAATATGTATTTTAAAAATCTGATGATAACTATCTTACCTATGTCTTGAAAAAAATAAAACCATGTATTCATGATAGACAGGGCTTCATATTTACTTGATTTAAAAACAGAAAAAAAGAAAGGAAAGTGAGAAAAGCAAGTATATTGGGAAAGAAAACCACATCAGACTGGGGTGATCCAGGGTAGGAGTGTCCTAAAAAATGGATAAATTGGGGGTCTGGGGGGGTGGATAGCGGCAGCATTCATCCTCAGACTTTCATTACTGAGAGGGAGGGAGGTGGTGCCCGTAGAGGTGGGGGGAGAGGAGGTGGTGGTGGTAAAGGGAGAGGGAGGGCACACATTATAGGCCATTTTTCAGGATATATGTTCTTTCCAGGAAACACACTTCATTCTCCACCAGCTTTCCCTGTATATTAAACATACTGATAGTCTGAAAATCTTTTTGGAATGGTGGATGTAGTTACATTGGGGATTTTCGCCTAACAACAAGGATTTTAAGTCCTGAACATATGAGAAAAAAAAACAGACTGAACAGTTTCCTCTTGCAAATATATATTCAAAGTAAATCTAGCAAAAAGATCATCTTTCATACAGCATTTGTATTATCGAATGAACTATATCTGATGCTATAATCAATATTTGTCCATACTGTTGACATATGAAGCCTTTATAAAGCACATCTCTAAAGCACCTTTGCATGTACATGTTATTGTGATCTTTTACACTATCACTACTTGTTACTATCACCATAATACATTTAACACAGGAGGCACACATAAATGTGTACCTATGCACACACTGACCTTGAACATGTTGTCTTTCGTGCGATACATCTCCCTCATCAGTTCATCCTGATAGAAGAAAAAGAGCATAAAGAGACATGAAAGGAACATGTGGCTGAGTATTTTCCAACTTCTACACCTACAACTGTTAACTACATGTAACTCCTACAAATTCATAGGACAGCAATTTCATTCGCTGCTCTCACTCCTGTTGCTACTATTTATTACTATGCTACTGCTACTTACCACCAGTTCCTGCCCAGAGAGATGGGCCACTGTGCTGACGTTGGTGTCACAGTACACAGCCAGATTCTGCAAGTCCACCAGCTTGTACATTGTGTCGGCAGAGTCATGACTGACATACTTGGGTACCTGGCACAATCCCACAAACACTCAGATGATAATCAGTGTGGGGGGGGGGGGGGGAGGGGGGAGGGGGGGAGTCATACCCTATGCAATTTTTTTTTCAAGGTTTTCAAACTCTTTCCAGAAACATTTTATGGGTTTCATAGTCAAACATTTTCTAATCCCCCAGTAAATTCTTGGGTGGTGGGGAGGGTCACACCCTCAGTAAAATTTTTCAAGGTTTTCAAACTCTTTTGTGAAATCCTTTAGGGTTTAACGCTCAAACGTTTTCCTTGAAAACATGACATCAAGCTTAAATATGCAAAGTGAAAGGTAATTCCAAATCCATATTTGGCCTCTTACTGTTCCAGTTTCACTTGCATTACAGTCCAGCCAACCATACAGAACCTTCTCAGAACTGTCGCCTGGGACAAATAAAAAGTCACACTTATCCCAGAATGGAAAGAAAAAGATTTATTCATATGTGCAAATCCTTACACAATCTTTCCACCACTGAATTATCCCAGAATGGAAAGAAAAAAAAGATTTATTCATATGTGCAATCCTTAACGCAATCTTTCCGCCACTGAATTAAACTAGGTCTTGCTGATGCCTGTACAGCCCACGTCAAAGAAATTACGTCAATATACATTAGATGAAGATGCACACAATGAAATCTAAATAACAAAACATCAACTGAAACGGAAAAAAAAAATCTCAAGCCAAAACTATGACCATCAACCATGTCCTTTATAATCAAAAAGAGAGAACACCTACCCAAGAATTGTCAGTACTGTGAACGCTGAGATTCTTTATGGTGACACCACAGGCAAAAGGGCAGAAAGGATTGGTCTTGTGTCATCCTCATAGCGAAGGTGCACATCTTTCACATTCAGCTGGTCAAAACACACAGATACAATATTTTCACTATGTTAACCATAAGCAAAAGCAGAAAATCAGAAAAGGAGAGAGAGAGAGAAAAAGAGAGAGTGTGTATGCGTGCGTGCGTGTGTGTGTGTGTGTGTGTGTGTGTGTGTGTGTGTGTGTGTGTGTGTGTGTGTGTGTGTGTGTGTGTGTGTGTGTGTGTGTGTGTGTGTGTGTGTGTGTGCAAGACACAGAGAGAGAAAGTGTGTGAACAGTGCTATGCATGTGTCCGTGCAAGTATGTACATCATGTTCAACTGTTTCTTTAACCCGTTGAGTGCCTTTAAGCCGTCAGCTGATGCCGTAGTAAAAATGTACTTCCACTGACGTCATGCATTTTTCTTGAATTTTCATTCCTTACTATTCCTATCAAAGGACTGAAATAGAGTGTACGTAGTAAGCCTTATATGTCTACAGTATTAAAATGATATGCAAATGACCACGTGAGGGGAAAGACCATTTTTCCTCATCACTGACTGGATGACCAGCCAGCGCTTTGTCTCGCTTGCAAAGATGGCGCGCAACCTTCGACGAGCGTAGCGACCAAATCAACGACTTACACAGCTGAGCGGGCTCTGCTAATCATTTTTGATAAAGATAATATCTTTTATTCAGCCACTCACTCGAGCATGAAGGTGAGATGATGATAGTGATGGAATTGCCGACCATATTCGTCAGTTATTGAGTCGTGCTGTGCGATCTCAAGAGTGTGTTAAGCTGACTGGTTACCAACGTCGAACGAGCTAGCCTAGTGTGTACTCTGCACTGTGTGCGAATGGTCAGCGCGAGGGGAGCGCGGCCTGCTCGCGGCGTGACACGGGCAGCAGGAAAGGTAGGGGAAGAGGAGGAGTGAAAGAGAGGGTTGAAGTCCAGCAAGGGGGGCGTGGTGGGGGAGGGGGGCGTGGTCGTGGACTGACCTGTCTGCATGAGGTGTGAGCGTCTGGATAGACTTCTAGACTGTTTTACTTTCATTTACAGGTGTAGTGTGACAATACAAACTTTATTTTCAACTGTTTTGCTTTGTGTTCTTTTTTGGATGTGAAGCTGTAGTGGTAAATACATATGTTTTTGATTGTGCAAAAAAATCTATCCAAATCTAAATGCCTAAATATTTTTTTATGATCAAAATTAAAACAAAAGAAGCCCAGATTCAAAATCTCCATTCAATTTCCTTCAAAAATCATATATATTTCATTTTTATATTTTGTAGTTTCTGAGCTAGAATTTTTTGTTAATTATTACCCCCAAATCATTGGATTTCCCCTGGCACTGGGCCAGCCTTTGTTATGTAATATTTTCAAGCAGTGAACGGGTTAAAGACATAATAGAGGGAGGGAGGAAGAATGGAGCGAGATGAAAACGGATGCGTGGCAAACAATCTACTTACTTACAGATACAAAGGCGAGTGTTATAGGGTGGAGATTCATTGTTGATAAGCATCAGAGAAGAACACAAGACACTTACAAGTGGGAAATCACTGTTACATGACACTTACAAGAGGGAAATCACTGTTACATTCCCCAAGTTCATCACATAGCAACTGCCAGTAACATATACCACTTCTAAATATTGTGAGTTATTCGTCAGATGACTAAACTTCCAACATTATGTGTTTGCATCACAAACTGGCACAACAGAGCGTTCCACAAACAGACACAATCAACTGACTGTTATAGATCTGCTTGGGTTTTTTTTTTTTTTTTTTCTGTTTTGGTGTCATCACTTTCATTTGACACAAGTCACTTAGATAATGACAGTATACTTTTGTTCTTTTAAGTCCTCCATGAACTCACAAAATCTAAATCTTTTTTAATTAAAACTTAACGCACAAACAAAAATATTCTCTATTGACCTCAAGATCCAAGTCTGAAAACAAAAAACAGCACAAGTTGTTGTTTTTTTTAGCTCCTAAAGGAGGTTAATCAAAACATTTAACATATTTACATGTCTGTATTGCAGATCTTATTTTACCAGAGCGCTGTACTAAACACTTACTGTTTCTTTCTCACCTGTCCAAAACAAATGCCCACTAGGCATGAAACAACACCATGCATCATAATTCCCATAAAAAAAATATTTAAAATAGAGCATGGGGAGCCAGCTCTTCTCTTTAACCATCAGGCCAACAGGAGAACTATCCCTTGTGAGTTCATACTCAATTCATCCTAACAGCCTGAATTCAGTATTCTCCTTTTCCTTGGTGAGAAACATGCCCTTGACTGGACTTAGACTTCATTTTCCATCTTGGAATTTCTGAAGTGGTTGCTTGGGTCGGCCTACCCCTTTCACAACAGAGAAAATCCCAGAAACCTTTGCTTGTCTTTGCCTTTACAATTGCCATCATCATGGAGTGCCCTGGCACCTTCTAAGTCAACTTGCGTTTCTTCTCCTCCTCATACTTCCACAGCCTGCTTGTCAGTCTGGAGATGTGGGCAGTACTACTTGCCGTGCACAATCGGTCTCAAGTTATGAGAAACAAGACTGTGACAGTGTACTCCGACAATTTGACAGTGGCTGCATATCTGAGGATCCAAGGGGATCGATCTGGCAGCATCTCTGCTGCTTTCTTGCCAGTCAATCGGAATTAGTCCATGTAAGACAAATCCCTGGCAAGTTGAATGTACTAGCAGTCACTCTGTTCAGGAAGGTCAGGCCCCCATTAGTGTGGATGCTCAACAGGTGTCTACCATTCCATATGTCAATGTCTGGGACCTCTCATGCGGACCTATTTGTGACCAGATGGAACAATCAGCTTGCGTTCTTTGTTTCAGCCATACCAGATCCTCTGGCGTTAACTGTGGACGCACTGTCAATCCCCCTGGAGGAGATGTTTGCTAATGCATTCCCCTGTATCAACTCATTCCACCTATACTCAAAAAGCATTTCCACCTCTCAACTCATTCCACCTGTACTCAAAAAGCATTTCCACCTCTCAACTCATTCCAGCAGTACTCAAAAAGCATTTCCACCTCTCAACTCATTCCACCTGTACTCAAAAAGCATTTCCACCTCTCAACTCATTCCAGCAGTACTCAAAAAGCATTTCCACCTCTCAACTCATTCCACCTGTACTCGAAAAGCATTTCCACCTCTCAACTCATTCCACCTGTACTCAAAAAGTATTTCCCCTCTCAACTCATTCCAGCAGTACTCAAAAAGCATTTCCCCCCTCAACTCATTCCAGCAGTACTCAAAAAAAAACATTCCCCCTCTCAACTCATTCCAGCAGTACTCAAAAAGCATTTTCACCTCTCAACTCATTCCACCTGTACTCAAAAAGCATTTTCACCTCTCAACTCATTCCAGCAGTACTCAAAAAGCATTTCCACCTCTCAACTCATTCCAGCAGTACTCAAAAAGCATTTCCACCTCTCAACTCATTCCAGCAGTACTCAAAAAGCATTTCCACCTCTCAACTCATTCCAGCAGTGCTCAAAAAAGCATTTCCCCCTCTCAACTCATTGCAGCAGTAATCAAACTGAAATGGACAAAGTTGGGTTTTCCTTTTTTTTTCTTCTTTTTTGTCCCATCTATGTGATCTTCTGCCCCCACCTCAGTGGCACTGCACCTATGCCGCTCATTCTGACTCCCCGTCTACAGCCCGGCCTGGCCTACCACAACCCCGGCACCATCACTCCACAGGGAGCAGTCAATGTCAAGTCGTCAAGAGACCACTCACCGGAAGAGACACTGCACTGCTGCCAAGTCACTTGGAGCGGTGTTCAGAGTGTGCTCTCACACATGGACAAAAAGTTGGATCAATCCTCTGGTATCATTGCTGGTGAAGGTCCCAGTCACTCTACCCTCTCGCAAACATCTCCTTTTCCAAACCAGGATGAAGAGATGGCACGCACATCCAGAGTCCCTCTGTCTCCACACCAGTCTCATCTCAGGCAGTACCTCTCTGAGCAGAGATGTCCTCCCCCCCCCCCCCCCCCCCCCCCCCCCTCACATATGGAGAAAATCATGGCTGGCCAAGGCAATCCACTCTGAAAGTGTAAGACAATAAGTGGAGAATCTTTGCAAAGTGGTGTTCGCAGTCCGGTCTCCCCAGCAGTGGCCATGGTGGAAGATGTTGCTCACTTTATTGAGGACCTCAAGGTCACAGGGAGGAAAGCTGGCACCTTGAGAAGCTTTAGGCGGTTATGGCAAAATTTTCAGGCTGATGGGCAGAGACACTGCTATTAGCCATTCTCTTTTTGACCGAGTTGATTTCTTACACTGCATTGTGTTCACCTGGGCTAGGGTGTCCTACAGGGATCCTTCCCTTAGTCCTGGAGTTTCTGGCCTCAGGGAAACTTACAGCCCATCACCGAATGCTCTCTCAGGAAGTTCACCCTTTAGACCTGCTTTCTGATCAGTAGAATGGCACAAACGTTGAAAAACAGTTGGCTGTATTTTGACCATTCTTGCTTTAGACAAAAAGGGGAACATCCGGTACATGAGACGCAGGTCTCTTGTGTAACTGAACAAAGGCACTACTTGTGGCAAGAAGAACAGATAAGCAAGGCCATAGTACTAGCAGCCAGTTAAGAGGACAAGAAAGAAGACGCTGACTATTGAAGAGGGTGCCACAGAACATAATTTGCAGGAATAATTGGCCGAAATTCCCTCTTCAGAAAAACCAAAAAGGAAGATTTTCCCTCAGTAACAAAATCAAGTTTGAACAGGCATTTGTCAGAATCAAAGAGCGCCAAAAACACCAAAGTCCAAAACTCCACACAGCAAAGATGGGCATGTTCTTCCACCAAGGAAAAGGAGAACATTGAGCTCATTTGAATGTGTTTCAACAAAGTGAACTCACTAAGGACAATCATTCTTGCTGCCTAACTGGGAATGAAAGCATGGCTGGCTGCCTGCCATCCATCAGTTTGTTTCTTTTTTTTGAATCCTGGTAATACAGTCCCCAGACAGCAAGGGTCCTAGGGCCCACCTAGATTCTAGCCAGATCCAGCTCGGTTGTCCTAGATATCCTAGGCTCATCCGCTTGTCTTGGAACCCAATCTAGGTTCTAGCTTGGCACTAGCATGCCACCCAAGCAGCGTGCTGCATCTAGGGTGCCTAGCTAGATTCTAGGTAGGTACTACCCGGTCACTCAAAGCAAGTGCTGACCTAGGGAACCAAGCTAGATTCTAGCACAGCCCTAGCCTGCCACCCTAGCATGCGCGCTCTACCTCCCATAATGCGCTGAGTCATCAGGCCAACAAAACTGGCCTATATTTAGCGCAAATCTCAATTCCATTTTTTCTTTATGTTTTTCTTTGTTTCACATTCTACAGTATTCTAGCTGCGTAATCACCAGAAATGATAGAAAACACGAGAATGTTGCACATGTTTTGATTGTTTTATGTCTTTTTTTTTTTTTTTTCGTATTTACATGAGATTTTCCCGATCCGGAATTTTGTGTGGTGGTGGTCGACACTTTTCATTGACCGGAGTCGTGCCGTTTGCCGTTCTCTGCGTAATCACCAGAAATGATAGAAAACACACGAGAATGTTGTTGCACATGTTTTGATTGTTTTATGTCTTTTTTTTTCGTATTTACATGAGATTTTCCGATCCCGGAATTTTGTGGTGGTCGACACTTTTCATTGACCGGAGTCGTGCCGTTTGCCGTTCTTTGTTCGCCGGTGCAAAGCAGCTGTGAACACGTGTGTCACTTACAGTGGGCTTTTTGGACCTTTTTGGACCTTTTCTCCATTTTTTAAAAGGTAGCTGTTGTACTTTTCTCTTTTTAAAACATGTCTTCGTACTGGTTGAAAAAACAGACGTATACGAAAATTTGTTTCTGAGACTTTGAAAGCCTGTGATCAGGCTGCTGTGATTTTCGGCGAAAACGAAGCCAAAGCGCAAAAATTGTCTTTTGTGTGTGATTCTGTTGAACTTGATTCAGATCGATAGCCGCCACTTCTCTCCGTAGTCCTTTGTGTTCGGACTCTGTTAGTGACAGTCGTGATGTTCAATTGAACACTCCTCCTGTTAGACGTAATAAATAATCATACTGATCACACAGACAGTAGTGCTTCTGATACAAATGATGGACTTGATGGGCTTGTTGGTGGTAATAGAAGTCTGATAGCGCCACAGAACTTAGCACCAATGAAGTTGAGAACTGGGAAAACGACATTTATACTGATCAATACACTTTCAGGTTTTTGTGATTCTTATAACGATGATTTAGAAGGTGAAATGAATGAAGAGAATTTTGTACTTTTGCTGCTGCTGCATGTTGGCATTTTTTGTTTATGTAGCTCTGAATTATGTGAAAGTCATGTTGATTATGGAGCGGCATGAAACGAACATTACTGATGAAGACGTACATGAGCGATTGGCTGGCCACATGGAGGGACTGTGTCCCAGGTGGCAAAAGTAAGCCAAAAACAGTGGTGGTGGTTGTGGACGACCCGGCAGAGGCCAACACAGAAATTGTGTGACTCAATGCATTTAAGAAAATTTTCAATAAAATTACCTGAATTGCTCCCATAATAACTGATGTTGTGTGTGTGTGTGTGTGTGTGTGTGTGTGTGTGTGTGTGTGTGTGTGTGTGTGTGTGTGTGTGTGTGTGTGTGTGTACACGTGTGTGTGTGTGTGTGCGTACATGCGTGCGTGCGTGTGTGTGCGTGCATGCGAGTATGAATTTCATGGTGGACAACAAACAGAATGGCTGTGAAGCCTGGATACTGTGAAAGGATGAAGAAAATATAATCAATGCTACAGAAAAGAGGTTCTACGGACAACTTTCCAGAATCAAATGGACAGACACAAGAACAAACCACAGCATGTTAAATGAACTGAATGCTAAGCACCAACTGTTCACAGGGATCAACAGAAGAAAACTGAAACATGTAGGCCATGTGATCAAAAACACAAAGATAGGATTGATGTCAACAGTCATGCAGGGGAAAGTTTAAGCAAAGTTCAGAAAGGACAACTGCACACATCCTACTTCAACAACATTGCTGGTGTGTGTGTTTTGGAAGTTGCCTACAGATGTCTCAATTGTGAGACTTGGAGAAGAGAGATGTGTGTGACTTTGGGAGACAATGGCACCCACTGGCGACACTGGTGAAGGAGAAGGATGAGGTAGATGATGACGGCAATACAGCCCATCATTGAACTAGCTATAGAGGGCCAGCGTCAGCCGTGCTAGAACTAGCATTACTAGTTGCAAAGTGAGACAACTGCAGGCGGAAATCCAAACAAATCTTAAATAAATGTTAGCGAACCGCCAAGAGAAACGTGGACAAACGAGTCACTAGACAAAACACGATGCGTTTTGACCTCTTAGGTCTTCTTCTTCAAGCAAGACACAAACAAGCAGGACAATGAAAAGGAACGAATTTGTCACTTTGCTTAGATCTCTTCAGCGTTGAATCAACGCCTGCCTACCTTTCGCTGAAGAGATATAAGCTAAGTGACAAATTCGTTCGGCACAGGCACAGTGTTTATGTCTTGCCTGAAGAAGACCTAGGAGGTCGAAACGCATCGTGTGTTGTCTTGTGTCTCGTTTGTCCACGTTTCTCTTGGCGGTTCGCTAACATTTATTTAAGATTTATTTAGTATTTACCAGCTAGGATGCCAAGCTAGAACCAAGGTTGGGCCCATGTAGAACTAGCTAGGGTGCCAAGCTAGAACCAAGGTTGGGCCCATGTAGAACAAGCTAGAACCAAGGTTGGGCCCATGTAGAACTAGCTAGGGTGCCAAGCTAGAACCAAGGTTGGGCCCATGTAGAACTAGCTAGGGTGCCAAGCTAGAACCAAGGTTGGGCCCATGTAGAACTAGCTAGGGTGCCAAGCTAGAAGAACCAAGGTTGGGCCCATGTAGAACTAGCTAGGGTGCCAAGCTAGAACCAAGTTGGGCCCATGAGCACTTCTAGACTGTCCCCAGCTGGTTATCCAAGCTAGTCCCTAGCCAGTTGCCTAGCTTATGCCAAGATTGATTCTAGCTTGGCTTGCTGTCTGGGTCTGTTCTGTACCAAGCGGGGGGATAGGCACTGGGCATTTGTTTGGACAGCTAAGTATGAGAAAGAGTACTAAGATATTTTCAAACCTCCCCATAAACTCTACACTTTCCAGTCACCTCATTTTTTCTTGTCTTTCTTCCTATGTATAGCAAACTTCTTTCATCATGGAAATCTAAATCCTTTCCATTTCTACAGTTCCCACTGGTAGTGGGTAAAACAAAAATTATAAGTATTTACAATTTACTGTTCCATTTACAGACTTAACAATAAAAATAATAAAAGACATGAGAGGAACAAAATCAGACCTGTATGTTCTCCAAAATATTTGCAGCCATGGACGCTCCATAGGAGAACCAGGAGCCACTGTCAGGCACTTTGGTCTGACATAGTACCTTTAAACACATGGAAGATGAAGCAGATACAATGGCTTGGTCATTCTCTATGCTAGGAATCAACTGTCTTTTCAGTCTACCTGTACAAAAAGCTCTTGGCTCACACACATCAAACAATGTGCCTACACAATGACAGACAGACATATTATATAGAATTATACATCTGGCAAAACTCCAGCTGAGTACATTTAACAGAAACTGAATAGGTGGAATTTTTTTCTTTTCACGTTACCAAATTTCAGTTTATTACCTGTGAGCAAAACTCTCAGTAATAAAAACTGAAAGGTCAAAATAGTTCTCTGCATTCACTGAATCACATAGGCCTTTTGTTTAACAATATGTACTTCACATAAGTTGAACATATACAGGCATGTAACACCTAAGATAAATGAACTGCTCAACATCCAATATCAAGATTAAAAACCAAATGTACAGTCTATCTACACAATAACGTTCCAGCTCCACTATGGAACATGGCAGACAGGAAATAAAAGCAGCACTAAAATATACCATATAGTGATGTTACTATTGAATTTATTCAGGAATCAAAACACACTTTTTCAAAATTTCAAAAATCTTTATTACAAAAAACATATACCTGGACTCTGTTCCTGCTTTCTTAAGTGGCAGCTGCTGTTACTTCAAGTGTCTTCTTTTTCCCATACAAATGCTACACTCTGTCCATTTGGACTATTTGTTTGCATTTTCATCTGCTGACTGACCCTTCACAGCTGCCCTGTCAAATAAGTGATTCTGTTCCATACACAGCTCAGTATGCCAACCTTGGCCTGGTCAGATTCACTGACCGCTGAACACCTATGGCCTGACAGTAAATAGCGCAGTTTAAATTGCATTTCTTTCCATTTCTGTTTAAAACCTTTTTTTCCTTAAGTTTCTCTGGTTTGTGTTAATATGCCAAAATTTATTACTGCCAGTGTACCTTATGCACATAGAGATTACCTATATAGGTCTCAAGAATGAAGAGAAGTTCACCTCTGCAATGTAATCGCAGTTAGTTATGACACTGACCAATGTGCTATCACTTGATAAAGATCAGTTTCATTAAAAAACAAACTCTACAGGACAAAACCTGTCAAGATGCACTCTGATCAGCATTTGACTACATTCTTCATACAATGAAAATGACAACAATGATGTCGCATTTTAGTTATTCTATGAATAAGCTGGAAACATCAGACATCCTGCACTCTGTGGATGGAATCACACAGACATAATGTGCAGTAACTGTCGGCTTCAGACAATATGTGGATTTAAGGATTGCCTGAAAGCCTGCGACACATATAAAAATGTACATGTGCACACACACACACACACACACACACACACACACACACACACACACACACACACACAATATTCACGCAAGCTTACAGACAGAACATGACTCATACACACACACACACCCACACACAGTTATATATTTAGCATACACTATTCATAACAGCATCTGTTGTGACACCACAGTCCCTTTCAATCTCGTGACAGTGCAAACTCACGAACAGAGGAGCTCTAAGACAAACCTGCCACTTTGTCTCCAAAGCTTCCAGCATGGCTTTCTTGGCATCCTGCTGTTGTTGTTTCTCGACAGATTCATCATACTGCAATTCAGAAGTACATCAGAATATTTGTCATGAAGCTTTCTCGCTCTTTATGCTTCAATCACCTTTCTCCTCCTTTCAACCTCCTGATCCCCTACTTCTTCCTTTGCTTCTATCACTTCCTGTTGCCTCTCTTGCGCTTCTGGTCATGCACACATTTACATATACAACCACACACACAGACATGTACAAGTACACACACACAAACTTATATGCCCACTCAAAATACACCACACACACACACACACACACACACACACACACACACACACACACACACACACACACAATTACTGAAAACCTTTCCAAACTCTGGCAAATAGAAATACTAAGTTAAAAAAAAAAACCTTGGCAAACGAATGTCCACCTAATGTCGGCTGTAGGGATTCCTTTTTATCCCGAGAGTTGATAAGCCAGATTAGATTTTGATATTAAAATATTTTATCATCTTAGTCTCTTTAACAAGCAACTTCTGTTTGTGTCATGACACTTCCTATCCCAGCCCACAATAGTCTGGCTGGCATCAACAGCAATTTTTTTTTTTAACGCAAAGATGATGCTGACTGAAGACACAAGTATATTTAATTTACCTTTTTTATGAAATAATGTTGTCCCTGCTTTCAGTCAGAAAGATTGTATTATGTTCTGCAGAAAACAGCCACTCAGTTTCAGTTCTGTGATAACAACACAGAAAATACATGGACTGCGGCGCATTTAGCAAGAAACAGAAGCTGGGAACAAACTGCCAGAGATGCCAACCATTTTTTTCATCATTCAAGACAACACAAACAGAAAATCTGTCAGATCATTTTTCAACGATTTTATCATGACTGAGGCATATCCTAAAAATAAAATGAATAGATGGTTCATTCTACTTCATTACTTGCTCATCAGTTAGTAAAACGTAAAATATGAAAGCAGGTCTAATGTGTGTACCAGATGGTCAGTTACATCAAAAGGAGGTTCTATATTTCCTATCTTAACTCACACAGGCATACCAAAATGCTACCTTGACATCGCTCAATGGGCCTGCAACCAGGTACACTTTCTCAATGGAGATCACCCAAGGCTGACTTCGCAATCGTCTCAATGGAATGTGTAATGTGATCTTTCCAATCAAGCCTGTAAAAAATTGTATGTATCTGTTGAATTTGTCTTAGCATAAGAACACAAGACTAAAAACTTCATATGCATCATTCACAATCACAAACAAAAATGAAAAGATTTTTTGACAAGGATATGCAAAAATTTGTTTATGAAAGCAAGCGGTGGGATGGATGTGTTCCATCTACCAATTTTTTTCTTTGAAGGCTGGGAAGTTTGTGTTTATCTG
>JADBJO010001526.1:182500-190000 GCA_016801955.1 Conus betulinus | reverse complement strand
TCTGTTTGACAGATACGATCTAAAGCAGTTTAGTGCAGTGTCACATATACCAAAGTTTGAGTTCAGATGTGAAAGAAGCATTTCATGATTAATTGTGTCGAAAGCAGTAGACAGGTTGAGAAGAAGAACAGATACTTTGTCGTCATCAAGAGATGTCAGAATGTCATTCAAGACTCGGATGAGTGCAGTTTCTGTGCTAGGTCCAGCACGGTAGGCTGACTGGTGGTAACTGAGAAGATTATTCAGATGAAGATGTTGGGATAATTGATGGATGACCACTTTCTCTAGAATTTTTGACAAGAATGGGAGATTGGAGACTGGCTGGAAGTTTTTTCAATTCATTTGGATCGAGCGACGATTTTTTTCAAAAGAGGTTTCACAATGCAGTTTTGAAGTCATCAGGGACTGAACCACTCAAGAGAGACCTATTGAAAACATCTGTGATGACAGGTAGTAGGGAGTCGAGATTTTCATGAAGGAGAGAAGTCGGGATAGGATCAAGTTCACACGATTTTTTTTGCAATTTTCCAGAGAATTTTTTCACATATTCAGTGGTGACTGGTTCAAACTTGGACAAAGTTGGGCCGGGAATATGTGGATATTACTCGTGAAGGATTAGAGGGGACAAATGCATTACAGATAATTACTATTTTGTCTCGGGAGAAATTCAAAAAGACATCAGGTAGTTTTGAGGGATCCATGTTGGTGGGAAATACAGCAGTCTTCGTTTGCCAAGAATCTGATTCATGTTGCAGTAGAGTTCCTCTACACGTCTTGCTGGCTGAAATCTGAGTCGAGAAGAAACTAGTCTTAGCTTTTTGAACTAAGTCTGCAATATTCCATTTATTAAAGTTGTACATGTCTGTTTATGGACAGTGAGACCAATGAGCGCCAGTGCCTTTCTGCCTGGCGACGTTTACGTTTTAACCCTGATAGTTGTGGGGCGACTTTGCTGTACTAAAGCGTGGCTCTGTCTTCCCTGACTGTAAGCTGATGGAGGGGGACATGTCTGTCGAGCAGGGCTGCTCAGGGAAGAATTCAGATCGGATATAGACATATCAGATGTTATTTGGAAGTCTAATTCAGATTTAAATTTTGAGTTGTCAATCTTATGGATGGAACGGATGAGTCTGGTAGTGCGGTGCTTAATAGATTTTTCAACATTAAGTTAACAGAGGACTGACACATGATCAGACGTGAGGTCATGGCATACATCAGTGGTCAGTACAATATCATCATGGCTAAAACATAATACAAGGTCAAGAATATGACCACGTACATGAGAGAGAGCAATGAAATTATCCAGTTACATGCATGACAAGTCTTAAAACATTCAAACAGCAACCGCTACTTGTGAAGCATAGGCCCAGCATCTTGTCATCAAAGTCGTAACATAATGAATTTGCTATCAAGAAAAACTAAAACTTTACTTTCCAATGTAACAAAACAAGCTTGATGACTGCTGTAATTACAAAATGTCAGGGTTGGTGCAATTTATAAGCATCTATTTTCAGCACTCACAGCCCTGATACTGTGATACTATTGTAGTGATATTGTTGTATAGTCTCAGATCCTCTACTTCACTCATCACCTTGCTCTGTGACTGATTCAGATCATTCTGGGAAAGCATTGATCATTCATCCCTCTTATACCTACAGGTTTAAATTCTCATGTGTGCTGTCTGCTATTTCCACATCCCTTGAAAGCGTTGATCAATCATCTCTCTTATAAACAAGTTTAAATTCTCATGTGTGTTGTCTGCTATTTCCAACGCCTGACTGTTCCTAGTGTTAGTGACAGGTACAGATCATTTAACAGTTTTACCTGTCCCTTCAGATTAGAAATTGGATGTCCATCTCTCTTTTGAGAAAAAAAAAAATCTTAGTCGTAACCCTGTCTTAGTATCGAGGGGAAAAGTCCCTTGTCCTGGAACATCCTCGGCGAAACTGACCCCGTGACCCCATGATTGCCAAAACTGCGAATCTGGTGTTCTACCAGTCATTCCGCCCGCAATTAATGATCTGCATATATTTTACACTCTGTGACTGTTCTAGATCAGTATCAGTCTATCACGTCACTCACATTGCACATACACTCAAACTTGAAGCAGATCTACTCATCTGGTACTGATTGTCGTACTGATCTACATCTCGTGTGCTGGTTTGTTGTATTGATCAACTCGATCAAGACAACACAACGCACTATACTTGTATCATACAGCTGCACGACACTGTCATACACTGACTCCACTGAGTCATACACATCACAATACACAAACTCACTCAGAAATTCAACTCATAAATTGCGTGAGACTACTCGTCTAACTGACTACTATGCGTTTCGTTGAAACAGTCGAAGGTTGGCGGAAGTCGGTTGAATGGTGCAGTCAAGGACGATAAACAAGCGAAAATCATGACAGACATAATTATATGCGCACTAACTCGTTTCGTAACACCATCAACCAGGCTAGTGGCACTGAATCAGGTGACAAAACCGATTTATGCGGTTTGATGAACGGCAAGGTTTTTCTTTCTCCGGGTGGCAACCACGATCAATCCTGATCTTTACTGTTGCAACAGGGGCGAAGAGAGGTCAAAAGGGAGAGAGAAAGAGAGAGACACAGAGGGAGACAGAAATTTGTGCCAGATAGGGACTGATCATCAGTCCCACCATTATATTAATTCAACCACTTGTAGCTGCTGAAAAAAAAAAGACAAAACTTTGTGCTTTGTGTGCTGGAGTTTCGTCAGAACCCTTCCAAAGGAGGCTATGACAGATGAAGCTTGGGCTTCTTCTTGACTGAAGATGTTCTGGTCCCTGATGGTACGGGAAAAGAAAAAAAAGTTTCGCTGGTCTGAGCGGCAGAGGATTCTGCAGTATGGCTGGTCATGTCCTCGCCTGGCCCTGTTTTTGGAGTGGCTTCTGATTTTTCATTTGACCTGCAGTTGATCATTGTTAATTTCGAGGATGGCTGTGAGGCTGCGGTAGTCCTTCTGTTCTCCGGTGTAGGACACTTCAATTTTTCAACCACAGCAAACACACACAGTTAATGTTAATTGCCGGTCACTCGTGACAAAACATGCTTGTCTGCGCTGTACAGCCTCCATGTCCTGGATGTTTTCTGGATTCCTGGATTCCACAAACCAGAAGCATACTCAAGATTGGGGTAAATAAGCGTTTTGTCAAACTATTTTTTGACGTTTCGTTGTTTTGTTTTCAGGGACTTTTAAGCTCAATTTGCATTTACTACTTTCTTGCAAGATGACTGCCAAGTACTTAAATTTGCTGACACTTTGGAGATCTTGAGTATGGAATGTGTTCTACAGGGAAGTGGTGGATTTCCTTCTGGTGACATGCATTATGCTGCATTTATCTCGATGGAACTGAGTACATGTCCCATTCAGCCTCCCATTTTTCCAGAGACTGCAAATCTTCATGCAGCTCCTGCTCATCTTGTCCTTGAGCTTTTCAAGCGGAAGAGGATGGCGTTGTCAACGAACAACCTGGCAAGGGAGGTAACACTGTCTGGAATGTGGTTGATAGGGCTTGAGACAGGGTCCAAAGACATTACCCTAGGGAACACATGATTTCATGCTAAAAGAGTCAGAACGGCTTCGCTCTAAAACAATAACCTGGGTTCTCTCAGGAAACCAGCTGTCCATTGCTTGATATTCAACCATCCCACCCATTAACCATCCCACCCATTAACCATCCCACCCATTCCACCCACCCAAAAAAATGAAAGCAATGAAATGGGGTGGAAAACTGCAAGACTGTCATAAGAAAATAATAGGTAAAGAATTTCTGTTTCCTCATTAGATGGCTGAGGAATTTGTATCTTTGTATTTGAAAATATGCCATGTGGCCCGTTTGTCAAATGAACAAAAATCACTTAGATTGAAAGAAGCAGTTACAGACAAATATGTAATCCCATCCCGAATAATAACGGTATTATCAATCCAACGTATTCTTGGCAGGACGCTAAAAGGGAAACAAAAATGTGTCTGTTGGTATGGGTGGAATCTCTTACACTATGTTCTACTACATTACAAGAAAGCTGGACATTAGTTTTACGTTCATTAGCCTATTTTCAAATGTGCTGGGAATATAAACAATTCCCTGATATGTGGAAAACTATTGTAACGCCTGTTCTATATCAAGGCAAGCTTAGAACTGAAACTTCGAGTTACAGACTCATTTCAGTTCGATCCCATGCTGGTAAAGCCACGGGAAAAATAGTGAATATCAGAATGATATATCTAAAACTTATAGCAGAGTTTGGCGAGGCAGATTTTATGTACAACAAACTGGTCAATCTTGTCATATCTACGAATATGTAAAAATCCTTTTTTTTTAATGGAAAACATTAATTGCTTATGTGTGAGCCACTTTGTCAACCTCTAGGTCTGTAAATATAGGAGTTCATCGGAGTTTAATAATCTCTCCATTGTTATTAAACATTATGTTGTAGGAGTTACAATCGTACTTTCCATCATCTACACAGCTTATGCAATATGCTGGTGACACTGCTATATGGGTAATCTGATCTTTTCTCCCACCAAGAGAGAAATGCAATCTTACTACAGAGTTACCGACAGATAAGTTTGACTGCACTCACGGAATGGTTGGGTTTAACATGATCTGGGAGAAAATCAGTAGTAAGATTGTAGCAAAAGAACGGTATGTCTCTGTCTGTCAGTTTGTGTGTCAGTGTGTTGGTTTGTTAGCTCAAAATCCGTGGATTTTAATGCAGTTTACACTATTATTACAATGTTAAGATTTTCCCCGCATTACATTTTCACAACAGAAAGGCAGAAGGGGTGGGGGTGGGGTGGGGTTCCCTATTTCTGAAAGCTGTAAGACTAACAGCACGGATTCTGCTATCGGAATGGGGGAGGGGGAGGGGGGAGGGGGGGGGGTGCATACTGATGACGGACAAAGTGTGTATAACGTCATAAACATTCGCAACAGCTTTGAGCAGTTAACGCGGAGCGACCCCAAAAGTGATACAGTTTTAGCGACACAGAACAGGTCGGACGATTCCCCGGCAACGACTCTCTCTCTGACATACTTACAATGTGTCTCTCTTGTTTTTCTGCACAAATCCTCAGTTAGAATACCAGATCTCCTTCAGATTTGCCCTGGTGACTCATTAGCATAGTGAACGAATTCTGAAGGCTGGACTGTCGCATTGGCTGTGTTTTTAAAGCAAGCGGCGAAGAAACGACGTCGAGGTATGAATGAGGTCAAGCAAAAAAATTGGGTCAACACAGCTTGCAGTTATCGTCCGTGTGGAGTTTATACACCATGTTTTTTGTCAGTTGGAACCGCTTAGCAGGGACAGTGTTAGACTGAAAACCTAAAGATATTTAGTTCCATTCCAACCTCAGATTTTTTTTTAAATAATAATTTCCATTGCTAGGGATTTGAAGCCGGTCGGGGCCGAAATAGCTCAGTTGGTAGAGTGCCGAACTCGTAATCCAACGGTTGCGGGTTCGATCTCCGCCAGGCCGTTTCGGTACGGGGGGATTTTTCCCTCCGAGTTAACATTGGTTCTGATTCCATTTCCCATACAGTCCTTCGAATGAGACTATAAACCGAGGTCCGTGTGTGAGCGCATGTATAACATCTTGCACACACATGTAAAATCCCATCACCAACTTTCGGAAGAGAAGGCCAGTTTGGCCGTTGGTATGGATGACACGTTACACATAGCATGCACCTTCCCCGAAGATGGAGAATGGCTGCCTTAAAGGCGCGTGTGACTCCATAATCAAACTAGAAATACAAATCATCATAAATTCAGTGACTGATTTACTGTTGAACCACTGGGGTCTTTTTCCATTTTTAAATGCTTATTTGATGTATATTTTGGTGACATCTGGAAAAATCTTGCATTAACTGAATACATAATTCAGCGAATCATTTATTAATATAACGAAAATGTTAGTCCCACTCTACTACTTTGAAGAACATCACTTAAGAATTCTTCACATCAAGAATCGATATCAGAAATTTCATTCTCTGTTGTCTCTTTATTGAAAATAATAACTCGTGTGTCTAACTTACCATATGCTGATAATTTCGTTAGAAGTCGTTCATGAGGTGGAGAATCAAAAGCCTTTTTTTTTATTTAGATAAGGAAAATCAGTATTATGTCCACTGTTCACTAATGCTGTCAGTTCTTGCATTACCAGAAGATGTTGCGTTACACATGAGCTGTGTTTGTTGAACTATGCTGACAGTCAGTGTACAGATTATTTCTCGTCATGTGATCTGCTATCACACGCTATCTCTGGCAGAGTCTGTTCTGATGTCACACTGTATCTCTGGCAGTGTCAGTGCTGATGTCACACTGTGTCTCTGGCAGTGTCAGTGCTGATGTCACACTGTGTCTCTGGCAGTGTCAGTGCTGATGTCACACTGTGTCTCTGGCAGTGTCAGTGCTGATGATGTCACACTGTGTCTCTGGCAGTGTCAGCGCTGATGTCACACTGTGTCTCTGGCAGTGTCTATTCTGATGTCACACTGTGTCTCTGGCAGTGTCAGTACTGATGTCACACTGTGTCTCTGGCAGTGTGTATTCTGATGTCACACTGTGTCTCTGGCAGTGTCAGTGCTGATGTCACACTGTGTCTCTGGCAGTGTCTATTCTGATGTCACACTGTGTCTCTGGCAGTGTCTGTTCTGACGTCACACTGTGTCTCTGGCAGTGTCAGTGCTGATGTGTCACACTGTCTCTGGCAGTGTCTATTCAGACGTCACACTGTGTCTCTGGCAGTGTCAGTGCTGATGTCACACTGTGTCTCTGGCAGTGTCTGTTCTGATGTCACACTGTGTCTCTGGCAGTGTCTGTTCTGATGTCACACTGTGCCTCTGGCAGTGTCAGTGCTGATGTCACACTGTGTCTCTGGCAATGTCTGTTCTGACGTCACACTGTGTCTCTGGGCAGTGTCAGTGCTGATGTCACACTGTGTCTCTGGCAGTGTCAGTGCTGATATCACACTGTGTCTCTGGCAGTGTCTATTCTGATGTCACACTGTGTCTCTGGCAGTGTCAGTGCTGATGTCACACTGTGTCTCTGGCAGTGTCAGTGCTGATGTCACACTGTGTCTCTGGCAGTGTCTATTCTGATGTCACACTGTGTCTCAGGCAGTGTCTGTTCTGACGTAACATTGTATTTCTGGCAGTGTCTATTCAGGGAGAACATGATGACTCATTCCAAAATCTTGCCGGTAACAGAGAGACGAAAATTCCTTTGCATTCCTTTGCATAGTCTGTTTCAATGATTACATTATTATTGTTATTATCATTACTTTTATTATTATCATTATCATTATTATCATCATTGTGACTATTGTTAGTGTTGGTGTTGAGGAGGAGGAGAAGGAGGAGGAGGACGATGTTATTATTATTACTATTACATCATCATCATCATCATCATCATCATCATCATCTTCATCATCATCATCAGTAGTAGTAGTATAAGTAACCATCGTC
>JADBJO010001526.1:172500-177500 GCA_016801955.1 Conus betulinus | reverse complement strand
ACTGGATTGGACACACTCTCAGGAAGCCAGCATCCAGCACCACTCGCCAAGCCCTGACATGGAACCCGCAGGAGAGAGGCCGACCTTGCAGCAGCTGGAGGCGAGACACTGAGGCAGAGATGAAGAGGCAGGGGACCAACTGGACAGGCATTCAGCGAACAGCACCAGAACCGAGTGCGATGGCGGAGTGTTTGTCGATGGCCTATGCTCACCCTTGAGCTATGTAAGTAAGAGTGGTCATTTCACAGTAAGTAAGTAAGAGTGGTCATTTCACAGCAAGCAGACAAACGTCTGTTACAGTAAGACTGAAGCTTACAACTCTAGAAGTGAGTATTTGTGTGTTCTAGTATATGATGATTAAGAAAATAAAACAAATTCGTGAATATCGAATTCGGGACAAATGAAAAGGAGAAAAAATAAAATGAAGAATCTTTAAAAATGAAAAAAGCAGTGCTAAGGTTTATAATTTGAACACCCAAAAAGCAAGTAGGTGATGGTGAATCCAAGATGTCTCCAGTATGTCATTGTGGTAAATCGTAAGTATATCGTGAGCAAATTTTGTGTATCATTTCCTACGTGTAAATAAATGCACAATGTTCTTTTCAACTGGTAATTCAGGGACTGAGATGTTGCAGGAACCTCAAAACTCTTCCTCCTAACTACTTAACCTAACCTGGTAACATCAAGGGATAGGAGCATCCCTCTCTTAGAAACGAGATCGTAAAGGGATCGCTATCGAATAGGGAATAGTTCGAAGAACCTTTTATTGCCGGCTCAAGAAAGAATGATCAAGAAATAGAAAAAAAAAAAAAAAAAAACAGGAAAAAGAAAGAATGAAAAGAGTACAGGGGAGTGCATGGATATTGTACTACACAGAGTTATGTGTGGAAGGAATGATTGAAAACTGTGAAAAGGTGATATTTGTGGCTGTTTAGTTTGTCATGTTTTTCATATCATCTTCAGTTACCACTTTTAAATGGAGGGAGTGTTTGTTGTTGTTGTTGTTGTTGTTGTTGTTGTCGTTGTCGTCGTCGTCGTCGTCGTACCCTGGCTAAAAAGACTCCAGGGATCATCCGAACAGCCGAAGTACTTGAACAGTCTGGTACAAATGCATCAGCTGAAAACATGAGAACATTACGTGTGTGACCGTTTTTGACTACCCCGCCACGTGGGTAGCCACATTCTACTTCGGGGTAGTGTTGAAATGTAAGCACATTGTTCAAGTTGTCGTTCCTGAAGAGTGAATGGAATGGACTATGAGCGCGGAGTGAGCATGCTGTGTTGGTGCCTGAATGTGAACAAATGCGGGTGTGTGACACCTCCGTTCATAAGGATTCGTTACTGTGTATGGTATTTTTTATTCCAATGGTCAAGAATACCAGGTATTACCTTCGTTTGTGCATTTTCTCGTATTGCTGTCATTAAATGCGTGCTGTTGTTATCTTCAATAGTTTACTTGCTACGCCTGTGTTCAAAATAACGTCTTTTGATTGTTAATCTGCCTACATAGTTTACCTGCTTTTGCTACCCTTTAATACTTTGCTTCATTTGCTTGTTCCCATTTTCCATGTTTCGTTTGAGTCAGACCAAAAGGTCAAGGCTAATTTTTTTTTCATGACATTCTTTGGACGGTTCAGTTTTTCAGTGAATGCGTAAAAACATGAATGCGTACGTCTTTTACAATGTCTAAATTAGTTGTAGTTATAGGAGCTTTTAACAAGTTGAAAATTTCTCATCCCTTTTGTTTGCTTTATACCTGAATAGTCTGGACACGCGTATGATGGAAAGCGGTTGCTGATTTCTGAAAAAAAAAAAAGTTTTTTTTAGTTGTCTGTGCTTTCATATGCTGCTGATACTATAGTGCTACGAGAAACTTCGCAAGATTGACAGGTGTAAATACTGGCAATAATGATTTTAGGTGAATCATCAAAGACTTGAGTAGCTGTTTTTAAGTCGTATTTTCATTATGAAAATAGCAATCTTTAATTTTTTACAAGTATTTAAGTTTAGTGTTCAATAAGAATGGGAGTTTCAACGAGGCAAAAGAAGACATTTTAACCGAAGACGGAAAGGCATGTTTTGCTCATTAAAAGATGCTGGTATGTGAAAATTTCCACTTATGATACTTACAGATTTATTTTGCAAACATGTTTGTTCAGTACTGTTGTATGGATATGAAATTAGGGGATTCTAAAACCCAGAATCGATATAAAACGACGACGCCTTACACCTCTCGATTCATTTTTCGTCTACACCGAATTGCTCACGAGTTCATTTGTTTCTGGTGAGACCAGAAAGTTTCAATTAGCAGTAAAAATCAGTGTGAGTGTTCCAAGTTTGGGGCCAACTTTCTTCCATCAAAATGGGACTTTTTTTTTTTTTGGAGACATTTATAAAGAAATCTGTTCGCCTTTTGATAGATCAACTAGGCTATGGTGGTCAGTATGCCCTTGCCGCGATGAAATTTCGTTGGAAATATAAGCTTGAAGTACAAAAAGGACGACGATATGGGTTATTGAGAGAAAAGAAATACCCTGTAGAGAGACTGCAGGTGGATGATGATTTCCATTTTGAGTCTGACTTCTGAAAGTATCAGACCTACTTCGATTTCTTCCAAAATGATATTTGAAGAGGACGTTCAATGTTCAGTTCAATCTTTGCAGTTTGCTTAGTGGCTCTCCGAGGAATCATCTGATAAATTCATCAGTCAGAAAACTAAGGTAGATGTTTTGATTACCCCCTGTATGCAGGTGGAATACTATCTTGATTGATGCACGTGAGTATTGTCTTCAGCTTTTCAACCATGCAGTTTGTGCGATCCTTCATGTTCTAGAAAGTTCGTGATGACTGCCCATTTTCATTTTTTTCCAGACCGCAAAAATAATGTGAAAGGAAATGAACATTTCCCCTTGTTTTTTTTCGTTCATTGCTCATAAAAATTGCTAAGAGTGCTGCTGCTACTGTTGGTATTGCTGCTGCTGCTTTTTTCACTGTCTGTTTGTCTGCCTGTCTGTGTCTCTGTCCGTGACTCTGTGTGTGTGCGTGTGTGTATGTGTGTGTGCGCGCACGTGCGCACGCCCGCGCCTATGTTTGTGTTTGTATGTCTGTCTGTCTGCGCATGGTTTTGTTTACCCTATCAAAACGTGGTCTGGAACGTAATTTTCCCGGGTTCATAAACGTGCAGTGAATGCACGTTACACACGGCACCTTGGTATATAGTCGCATCCGGAACACACCATTACATCGTAAGAATGGCTGACTGGTCAGGTTTCCCAGCTGAGCTAGGTCGGTCATCCCAGTTTTGCTGAACATGAACATTTCACGCCCAGTGGCTTCATTATTTGACAAGGTCGATCCCAAAACAATCCGGTCAAATCGATGTCTGCATTGATCAGGAGCAACAGCTTCGTGTGTTGTATGTTGAGAGAGGAGGGGTAAGGGGTTCGCGGGGAACGAGGGGGGGGGGGGGGGGGGGGGGGGGAGAGGGGAAAGGGGGGGGGTCAGCTCAGGCGTACACACAGTGTCCAGAGGAGGAACGCGATGTGTTGCCCTACAGCTGTGGTTCCACCAGCCAAACGTCATGAGGGTCAATCGATGTGCATGACATCTGAGCCGCACCGCCACACTTCACAGTTCAGTGGCGATTGCTAGGCGAAGATCCTCCTGTGTGTGTGTGTGTGTGTGTGTGTGTGTGTGTGTGTGTGTGTGTGTGTGTGTGTGTGTGTGTGTGTTTATTGATGGGTGGGCCTGCGGTGCTCTGTGTGTGTGTGTGTGCGTGTGTGTGTGTGGTGGTGGTGGTGGTGGTGGTGGTGGTGTGTGTGTGTGTGTGTGTGTGTGTGTGTGGTGGTGGTGGTGGTGGTGGTGCGTGCTGTGTGTGTGTGTGTGTGTGTGTGTGCGTGTGTGCGTGTGCGTGTGTGTGTGTGTGCATGTATGTATGTGCGTGTGTGTGTGTGTGTGTGTGTGTGTGTGTGTGTGTGTGTGTGTGTGTAGTTGGCCATTATTTCAAATTAACATACGTGTTCTTTTTTGTGTCCCTGTGTGTTCTGACTTGGCGTTTCGACTACACGATTTGATGGCGTAGGCAGCAAATGTGTGAAGTTACGGGCGTGTTATTTATCTCATCCTGGGAGCAGGAGTTTTACCCTATTTGTTCGTTTCTTACTGTTTGCTATTCCCTACCTCATCGAAGGTTTCCCTACAGATATCTACTGGATTTTTTTTTTCCAAGGAGTCGTTCTGTTTTGACATGACGTCTGTCTAGATGTGCTTCTGTGGTATGATTATGGGAATGATAACTTAGCATTGGCGGAGAACAGCACTGGACGATCGATATAGTCGGTCAAGCGGCACAGCGCGAGCTTTTTCATATTTCACACACACACACACACATGCGCGCGCGCGCGCGCACGCACGCTCGTACACACACACACACACACACACACACACACACACACACACACACAAAACCAACAAGAACAATCAACTCTCTAGCTGGAGGAGGGGGGGGGGGGAGCGGTGTGTGTTAAATGTTTGTTCAGTATTTGACTCTTTGTGTTCTGCTTGCAAAGTGAGGCGACTATGACTTTGTGTTCGCCACTCTGATTGGTTCGTCAGAAAGTGTCAGTATCAGTTACAGTTCAACAACAACAATGACGACGACAGCAAATGGCACTCAAACTGAAGAAAACTGTCAAATGATATAATATAGCAATACAATTCTTGCAAATAAACAACAACAACAACAAATGGACCACAAGCTGAGCAAAACCAACTAATGATATGGTAATGTAGCAAGTCCACTGCATAGAGACTGAAAGGAGAAGGGAGTTGGGAGATGCAGAAAAGAGAGGACAGGTTACAGTTTTTTAAGACGAAAGCAAATTTTTCGCGTACTTCTGTCGACCGAAAAAAAAATCACTCAGAAATAGAAGCCAAAGAAGAAGAGACAGACGTTCGTATTTTCCTACAACAGCTCTCGATGAAGGGGTGTATTACTGCTT
>JADBJO010001526.1:155000-170000 GCA_016801955.1 Conus betulinus | reverse complement strand
GTGCTATGCTCTTGTAAAACTAAACGTGAAGTAAGCGATACAAGTAAAGCAAGGATGGATGAAATGATACTCATAACCCTGTGGCAGAATTGTGCCAGAAAAAAGCATCATGTATAAAACGCCCACTGGACATCTATTGTGGGCAAACACACTTTAAAAGCAAGACAAGAAACGTGGACCATTAAATTCACGCTAAACAAATATCAAAAAACAAAATAACGAAATTCTCTGAATCATGCTCACAGAAAGAAAGCAGATGGCTTTTAAACAGAGGGATGTGCAATGATTGCAAAAGAGGAAGATTTGATGGTGTGAAAAAGGCAGTCATATTCACTAAAAATTATAGAAGTTAAAGCCATAAAACTTGTAATTACTAAATTCAAAGAAAAACAAACGCAGGCGATATCATGTCTACACTGGAAACTGGAAGCTGTACAAGAAACTGCTCTAACTTGTGATGAATTTGACCCGGCTTAAGCTTAAACGGCGGAAGTAGTTTTGTAAGTAAAAAAGAAACAACGCGTGTGTAAATATTTGAAAAATTAAGGGCGCAAGCTGTGACAATCTTTCAGTCGATATAGAAATATGATTTGGCATTGCGGAAATGCAGTTTCACTTCTCTTACAATCCAGCCGACCACACAAGCTTTTGAGGGCTAGACGAAAGCGAAAAATATATACGTAATAGGCGCTGTATGTATAGGCCTAACTGATCAAGCTAATTTGCCAAAGAATTTCGAAAATAAATTGCACTAGAAGCGAAATAAAAGTCATATAATAGGCTTATAGATCATGTAATTGTGTTATGAATTTATCGGAAATTTTCAAAATTTGCATCACAGTGAAATGCACATTCATTTCTAGATTGATTTTTCACCAAACACGGGAACAATAAATAAATAAAAATGATTTTGTTTTTTTTTGTTTTGTTAAAACTGCTATATTCGACCAATGGATGAAGTCTTTTAATGTTCTTCAAAATGACGAAGTCATAAAATTCACACACACTGAGTGAGTACGGGTCCGGTCCCTTTGTCTTGTTGTATTGCTTGCAGGAAGTTATGACTGAGGTCTTGTCTGGCAGCAGATCCCTTCACGGTCCGAGATGGCGTCAGCAGTGATTGGGCCCCTGAACAGTTCACTTAGTCTGAGCACCCGGCTGGCATTTAGCAGACTTCGAGTTCGAATCCCAGTCGACCAACACAACAAATTTGCATCTTCGCTGCGCATGTTGACGTTTTGTTTGCACTGGTGGCATTAGTGTCGTGGTATATTGATCCTTTCTCCCTGTCTTCTGTGATGGTTATCCATGTCTGCCATATATCAGTAAGTGACAGTTGACACAGTACTTGACTGGCATTGTCACCTGCTGGTAATCCCTATTTCCCCTTCTTGCCCACCTCTCTCCCTTCTCTACACCCATGTATTTATTTCTTTTTTCATTAATTTCTCTCCCTTCCACCCCGCTCCTCCCCCCCCCCCCCCCCCCCCACACACCTCTCTCTCTCTCTCTCTCTCTCTGTCTCTGTCTCTGTGTGACCAGCGCGTTGGGCTAATGTGTAGGTCAGACATCTGCCAAGTCATAGCCACAAGACCCTCTTCTTAATTTCTCTCATCTTAGTCCTTAATTCATTTATCCATCAGCTTAAAATCATGCGCCGTGTGGCCTCAAAACTTAGCGGATGTGGTGTAGCGTGTGTGGACTAGTCCGCACGCAGTGACGCCTTCTTGATGAAACTGAAACTGAAACTAAAAACTCTCTCTCTCTCTCTCTCTCTCTCTCTCTCTCTCTCTCTCTCTCTCTCTCTCTCTCTCTCTCTCTCTCTCTCTAGCACCAGCCGGGCGACCAGATACCACCCCACAGAGCAGGGTCTGCTTTGGGGTCGGTTTTCTTCTCCACGGAAGGCACCAAGTTCTGGCGTAACGTCTTGACACGCTGCTTTAGGAACGCCACTCTGTCGGGCATGGACTGGGCGAGGTTGGTGCTCTCCTGGATCCGAGCTGAGGTCGTACAGCTGGTGGGAGTGGTCGTGCATAGTGTGGCCCGGGTGGCTGAAATTCGGAGACCCCTCTATCAGCTTGAAGCTGTTTATGCGTATGGCGGCGTTGTTGAAACGGTCATCGATGTTGTAGATGATCTGAAGAAAAATGGATATGGTGAATCTAGATATGAAAGTTGTTTCATCAGGAAGAAGGTTAGATAACTGAGTAACAGAGGCCGGGATAGCTCAGTAGGTAGAGCGCGCCGGATTCGTAACCTTGGTGATCCTGGGGTTGCGGGCTCGAATCTCCGCTGGGCCGTTTCGGTAGAGGGGGATTTTTCCTTCAGAGTTTACATCCGTTTTTACTCCATTGAACAAAGAACTATTTCCAAACAGTCCTTCGAATGAGACTATAAACCAAGGTTCCGTGTGTGAACGCACGCATAACGTCTTGCACACTCGTAAAATCTCATCACCAACTTTCGGAAGAGAAAGCCAGTTTGGCCGTTGGCATGGATGACACATTACACATAGCATGCACCCTGCGTAAGAATTTGAAAGAAAGAAGGAAGTAAGGAAACTGAGTGAAAGATGCTGACTGTGTTGACACTGTGCTGAAATAAGTGCCGGCAGGCAGCACTTCAGTCGGCACTACCCAGGTAGGCAGGCCGTTGCCTACAGGTGATGTGGAGGACTGTCAGCGCCTACAACCTTTGGCATGGCGCTGTACAAATGCTATGTTACTATCGTTATTACGATTGGCCACGAGTCCATTCTGGAAACAAACGCAAAATCCACTGGTGAGGTTGAGACGAGACTCAGTCTGACCATGCCTGTCATGACGAAGACTGCCTGTCATGACAAAGACTGACCACGCCTGTCATGCCAAAGACTGACCATGCCTGACATGCCAAAGACTGACCATGCCTGTCGTCGACAACAGAGACTGACCACGCCTGTCATGCCAAAGACTGACCATGCCTGTCATGCCAAAGACTGACCACGCCTGTCGTGACAAAGACTGACCACGCCTGTCATGCCAAAGACTGACCATGCCTGTCGTGCCAAAGACTGACCACGCCTGTCGTGACAAAGACTGACCATGCCTGTCATGACAAAGACTGACCATGCCTGTCATGACAAAGACTGACCACGTCTGTCATGACAAAGACTGACCATGCCTGTCATGACAAAGACTGACTGACCATGCCTGTCATGACAAAGGCTAGACGTGATGTGGAACCATGGGTAGGCCTATGCACTTTCGCCGAGTAGATTTTTTTCGCCGAATGGACTTTTGCCTTACCGAGGATGATGTCTACTCCGGGGATACATGTAAACGGTGGGGCATTTTTTGCCCGCCGTAGTCGATGAACATTGTCGCGAACTGGAGAGAATATTTCACGACCATTCGTCATGGAATGATACACTCAGCTGGGCCGATCGTTTGTTTGGCGTTCTTTTTTTTTTTTTTTTCTCCGTGTGTGCGCAGGCTGATACTCCTGCGGACACTCCCTGTATAGACAGGCAAGGATTACTCCCATCAACCCAACAAAGGGAGTGGAGTTTTGTGTGCATGACCGTTTTTCATCCCGCCATTAAGGCCGCCATACTCCATCTTCGGGGAAGGTGCATGCTATGTGTAACGTGTCATCCATACCAACGGCCAATATATAGCTTCTCTCTTCCGAAAGCTGGTGATGGAATTTTACATGTGTGCAAGATGTTATGCGTGCGTTCACACACGGAACTTCGGTTTATAGTCTCATTCGAAGGAATGTGTGGGAAATGGAGCCAGAACCAACGTTAAATCCGAGGGATAAATCCCCCTGTACCGAAACGGCCCGGCGGAGATTCGAATCCGCAACCCCAAAATTACAAGTCCGGCGCTCTACCACTGAGCTATTCCGGCCCCCTTGGCGTTCATTTTTTTAACTTGTTTCAAGCACATTCGTGGTAATACAATATTACAGTCATGTGTGAGCGATTTTAAGAAAAAAAATTGCAGACAGAGTTGTTATCCGTTCATTTAAACTTTTATAATGCGTTCTTTAATCTTATAACGTAATAATCAAAACGGTGTGTGTGTGTGTGTGTGTGTGTGTGTGTGTGTGTGTGTGTGTGTGTGTGTGTGTGTGTGTGTGTGTCTGTGTTGATAGATTTATGCCATCCATGACCTGTTGAAGACAGGCACCAAAACGACGTTCCCAGAACTGACCTCACTCTTTTGCTGGGGCCTCCCGTGCTGACAGCGGGCCACTGGTTGACGCCGTCCACGCCCTTGACGCCCTGGTCAGCGGGAAGGCCGGCCACGGACAGCAGGGTGGGCAGCCAGTCCACCTGGTGGAACAGGCCCGAGTAGGTCGTCCCTGCACCACACACACACACACACACACACACACACACACACACACACACACACACACAGCCTGCCTGAGTTCTAGAGATACACGCAGCTACAGCAGTCCCACTACGCCTGGGCACAAAAAACCCTGACTGAGGGAGAGAGACAGGCAGAGAGACAGACAGACAGAAAACTTCACAGCCCGTCTTAATGTAATGTCATTCTGGAGAGAGAGAGAGAGAGAGAGAGAGAGAGAGAGAGAGAGAGAGAGAGAGAGAGAGAGAGAGAGAGAGAGAGAGAGAGAGAGAGAGAGAGAGTGTATATTTTCGAAGCACAGTTTACTTCTTTTCTTGACCCCATATCTGATCTCAGGTGCCCCAAGTGACCTTCCTCCTACACCGCTCATTCCAGTTCCTCATACATAGCCACATCCAGGTTTGTCATGTCGCACCCCAGCCGAGCACCGAGGAGCCCAGAGAGAGCAACCAGTCTCAGCCAATCATGAATCAATTCACCGGATGAGACACTGCACTGGGACCTAGTCACTTGGATACGCTCAGTGCTGCCTTTCATAATGCGTTCTATCATTTAGTTCGTATCTTGAACACATTTGGTCATGTCTAAAACTTATATTCTAACTACAGCTGTCACTACTGCTGCTGCTGCTGCTGGTACTACCACTACTGCTACGACTTTTTACACACATGCGCGCGCGCACGCACACACACACACACACACACACACACACACACACACACTCCGTTGCAGCTGGGTTGTCAACGGGTGAAACGAACTCTCGGTATAACTACCACTCACTGAGGAGATGGACAGAACTGGACGGACCGTGGTATCCCGACACTTTTATTTATGTTCATAGATTTAAGAGACGGAGATGAAAAAAAAAAAGTAAGGGCTGAAACAACCTAGTTTCTCATTTACCTTTTTTTTTTTTTTTTTTTTTTTTACCAGTTCATTTTAAGACAAATAAGAATGTTGCCTTCAGATTCAGAGGTTACGAAAGCAAATCTTGTTCTATGTACTATGTATCGCTTCTTTACCACCCCCACCCCACGACCCCCCCCACCCCCCGATCCCCGGCGCCCATTAATAGTAACTTCCTCTGATTGGTCCTTTGATTTACAACAGAAAAGTCGGGTACCAATCGCAGCGAAGTTAACAGAATGCGATCAATCACGAACCTCGACATTTGTATTAGTTTATGTAAAGAAAACCGGCACAGATGGAAAAAACGAGTACGATGTGAAACATCTTAGTCTCTGAATCAGCTTCATTCTTTTTTAAAATCCACTTCACCTTCAACACAAGCGAGATACGTGTCGGCTTTCGGGGCTGAAGATCGGAGAAGAACTCTTTCATTATCATGTACTGCCATGGTTGTTTTCCGCACGCACCGTACATAGCAAGGTCCTCTGATTGGTCCGTGAAATGATGGGTGTTTTTGTGTATATTTCACAATCCAGCTTTGCTTACCGTGCACAGAGGAGAGCAGCGAGGGGGACTGGACATCAGAGTGAATACGCGAGTTCCTCCCTCGTACAGTTCGCCGTTCTCACCCTGACAACACAACAACAGTCACCAGTGAAGCGACAACACACACACACACACACACACACACACACACACTTCCTTTTTATGTTTTATATCACTTCAAGTTAAAAACAAAAACAAACAAACAAAAAAACGTTTATTTGTACATACATTTTCCTTCTCTTGTCTGTTTACATTTTAAGAAAAAGCATTGATTTGAACAACGGTTGAACTCCTGACAAGTTGTGGTGGTGCTGGTGGTGGAGGTTGCTGTTGTTGTTGTTGTTGTTGTTGTTTTTGTTCGTTGTTGTTGTTGTTGTTCTTCTTCTTCTTCTTCTTCTTCTCTCTCGTCCTCCTCCTCCTCCTCCTCCTCCTCCTCCTCTCTCTCTCTCTCTCTCTCTCTCTCTCTCTCTCTCTCTCTCTCTCGTTCTGTTTTGTTCTGTGTCCAAGTCTTATTGTCTCTGTGTGTCTGCGAGCTTTCAAATCTCCTCCCCATTCACACATTTCCTTTTTTTCTTTTTTTTTTTTTTTCATGTCTTTTCCAATGTTGATATCAATTCACACAGCTTTTCCGAACGATCGTAAGGAAAATGACAGAATTCAGCAAATCTGGTGGCTGGACATATTTCTTGTTATTTGTGAAGAGAGACATAGATGAAAAACAAAGACGATGTCCCTAAACAATCTCTTGTTTAATTTCAGACACTTTCTTTTTAAAAAAAAAAATCCACTTCGTACCCGATAAGAACAAGATAAATCCTGTATTGAAGAGCGAAAGATCAAAAAGGTTATCTTGCTATTTATTTCTCCCCCCCCCCCCCCCCCCCCCTTCCCCCATACACACACACATCCTTCCCCCTCCTCTCCTGTACATTAACTAGTAGCCTCCCCTGAGTGGTAGTAGTAGCCGTCGTCTCTCTCTCTCTCTCTCTCTCTCTCTCCGTCATCGGTCGGTCACGTGACGTGAGCAGAAGCAACAGGGCGCACACTGATTGATCTGCGATAACTTTGGCAAATTTCATCGCAAACATGCCAGTTTCTGGTCTACCAGTAGCTGTGGAGACAACCCTGAACGCCCTGCTAACGGACAATAACGTCACAAGCTGGAAAATTGCAGGAGAAGTGAAAACACGGTGGTTGTTTTGCGCCTCAAGCCGGCTTCTTTCCAAATGTCAACAAAACATGGCGGATCCTGTCCTGAACCGCAACACACAGGTTCAGTACTACAGGAAGAAACCTCCCCCAGCCAGATCCGACGAGACCAGCAGAGAGCCCGACAGCAGCAAGAGAGGCAGGCAAGTGGACAACATGATGAAGCTTCTGCATCTGTTTTGAACACTCCGTCTTCGACCGATGCAAGACTTGAAAATCTGTGTGAATATGACCCAGAAACGGAACACACAGTGGCTACACACTCGGGGTCATGCGGTTAGCTTGGATAATCCAGTAAGATCGGAGAATGGAGAATGATACTTTGCGCCTGAACGATTGTGCTGAAACATGTGAGTACATCGATAGCTGTCCTCTCTCCACCAGCTGACACGGACATCGAGCCGGTCTATGAAAACCTCGTGGCAGGTTTCAGTACAAGTGTCGTTAAAAGGTATGTTGCACTCTGACCGAAAAATCTGTCCTGAGACACTTGAGAGACAAGAGCAGAAACAAGTTATTCAGAAAAATCGCTCTTGATCGTTCCAGTGGATCAGACATACTACTCTCTGTGAATCGGACGATCTGGTGTTGGAGGTTCCGTGTACGCCAAATGACAGTGACTGTTCGTTCTGGTTTGTGAAGCAGGATGACAGACACATGTTGGCAGAGGTGCGGACCAAACTGGCCAGTCTCCCGCCGAGGAAAACGTGTCAGCAGCAGAACACAACACGCTGACATCCAGGCACGTGCTGCACGGACGCTGGAGACGCTACACGGCCTGATCCTCTTCTACCTGGGATGACAACCTGGGCTCAAGACTCACGCTGCAGACGGAATCATCGTGACCAGTGCCTTACCAGTGACATCAAATATGTCAGAACTGTGTTGGGGAAAAGGACAAGTTTGTCATGGTTCCCATGTCAGACGAACATGTACAAGTTTATTTCTGTCATGGTGGATCGAATCGAATTGCTAAGGAAGCTGTACTGCTTTAAAGCAATAAATCATTTCGTTCGTTCGTTCTTCCCGTCATCGCGTTCCCAAGGTATCCTCTCAGTTTTTGTTTAATATTCTGCTTTGTTCTTTGTCTTAATGATCTCGATGAAAACCGATGGGATGGTGCCAAATTAAACGTTCTCTCTCAGAGAGAGAGAGAGACAGAGACAGACAGACAGACAGACAGACAGCACTCTTTCGTTCGCGCGCTCGCACTATACACATGAGCACATGGTCAGACATGAAACATAACGGGTATTTCTCCAGATGACACTGCCGAAGCCGAGCTTTCGTACGGCCTCGTTCAGAGGACACTCGCCGAATCAAGCCAGACGCGCTTGACGAAAGTCAATGGATCCCATAGCTGTCAGATTCAGGTTTTTGACAGTTTAATCTAGACGACGTGTCCCCACAGGCCTGCTTTGTACTACCTGTTGCTGAGGTTTAGGCCACACACTTAAGGCTTTGTGCTGTGCTGTGAGGCTGAGCTGCAGCAGAGCGATGAAACAGGATTTTGTTCAAAATGGTCGGGGTATTTTGCCAGTTTCTTTGCTCGCTTGAGTTCCATGGATTGGCGAACAAGCTGTATGCTGTCTTCTGCGTTGTTTTCTTTGTCCTAGGCGACGCCTTTGATGTTATGACTGCATTATGTAATGGTGTTTTATCGTTGTGACAGCCTCATATGTTTTGTTGTGTGTGTGTGTGTGTGTGTGTGTGTGTGTGTGTGTGTGTGTGTGTGTGACTACCTCATGTAGTGGTGTTTTGTTGTTGCCACTGCCTCAAAAAGTGGTATTCTTGACTGCAATATACAGTGTTTTGCTTTCGTAATTGCCTCGTGTACAGGGATTTGTTTTGACGACTCCCTCATATAGTGGTGGTTTGTATTGATGACTGCCGCATATAGTAGGGTTTTGTTTTTGTGACTGCCTCATAGTGGTGTTTTGTTTTTTCGTGACAGCCTCATGTAGTAGTGTTTTGTTTCTGTGACTGCCTCATGTAGTGGTGTTTTGCTTTGATGACTGCCTCATATAGTGGCATTTTGCGTTAGCGACTGCCTCATGTAGTGGTGTTTTTTGTTTTTGTGACTGCCTCATATAGTTGTGTGTTTGTTTTTGCGACTGCTTCATATAGTGGTGATTTGTTTTCGTGACTGTCTCATATAGAGGTGTTTTGTTTTCGTGACTGCCTCATCATATAGTGGTACTTTGTTTTCGTGACTGTCTCATAAATATACTGATGCTTTGTTTCGTGACTGCTTCATATAGTGGTGTTTTGTTTTCGTGACTGCCCCATAAATTTAGTGGTGTTTTGTTTTCGTGACTGCCTCATATAGTGCCGTTTTTTCGTGACTGCCTCATATAGTGCCGTTTTGTTTTCGTGACTGTCTCATATAGTGCTGTTTTGTTTTCGTGACTGTCTCATATAGTGGTTTTTGTTTTTACGACTGCTTCATATTGTGGTGCTTTGTTTTCGTGACTGCCTCGTATAGTGGTGTTTTGTTTTCGTGACTGCCTCATATAGTGGTGTTTTGTTTCGTGACTGCCTAATAAATATAGTGGTGTCTTGTTTTCGTGACTGCCTCATATAGTGCTGTTTTGTTTTCGTGACTGCCTCATATAGTGGTGTTTTGTTTTCGTGACTGCCTCAAATAGTGCTGTTTTGTTTTCGTGACTGCCTCATATAGTGCCGTTTTGTCTTCGTGTCTACCTCATATAGTGGTGTTTTGTTTTCGTGTCTACCTCATATCTTGGTGGTTTGTTTTCGTGACTGCCTCATATAGTGGTGTTTTGTTTTCGTGACTGCCTCATATAGTGCCGTTTTGTTTTTTTTCGTACTGCCTCATATAGTGCTGTTTTGTTTTCGTACTGCCTCATATAGTGCTGTTTGTTTTCGTTCTGCCTCATATAGTGCCGTTTTGTTTTCGTACTTTCTCATATAGTGTTGTTTTGTTTTCGTGACTAACTCATATAGTGCCGTTTTGTTTTCGTGACTGCCACATATAGTGGTGTTTTGTTTTCGTGAATGCCTCATATGGTGGCGTTTTGCGTTAGCGACTGCCTCATGTAGTGGTGTACGTTTTTGTTTCCGTGACTGCCTCATATAGTGCTGTTTTGTTTTCGTGAATGCCTCATATAGTGCCGTTTTGTTTTCGTGACTGCCTTATTTAGTGGTGTTTTGCTTTCGTGTCTGCTTCATACGGTGTTGTTTTGTTTTCATCTTGATATAGTAATGTTTTGTTTTCGTTTGTGTGGGTGGGTGCTTTTCTTTTTGAATATCAGTTCAAGTGCTCTGAGGTATGCTTTTGGTTGCTAAAGCTTATACCTGGAGTGCATTGAAAAATAGTCGTGCTGATTACAGGAAGGGATAATACTTTATGAAAATCGTTTTCTCTTGCATCTCGTCCACCTTCAAAAAATTCTTGATATCTTTGCGAAGTCATTGCCATGTTGATGAAGGAAAAAAAATGCTTAACCACATTTATTTTTTCCTCCACTAGTTATCTATTTCACACTCATAAAAGTGTGTGCTTCAGGCCTTTACTCAGTCACTCTCGTAACGACAGATTGTTTGTCAGCGCTTGTTTTCCTCCAGCCCTCATTTGTTTTTATACTTGTCTTTTCCATGAACATAGATAGCTTGAGAGATAGACAGACAGACTGATGGAGAGAGAGAGAGAGAGAGAGAGAGAGAGAGAGAGAGAGAGAGAGAGAGAGAGAGAAATATACATTTAGGTAGATAGATAGGTAGCTAGAGATATAGATAGATTGACAGACACAGATAGATAGATAGACAGATAGATAGAGAGATATTTGCATGTATGGATTTATTTAAGTTTTGTTCCCAGCCAAACTCACTCTGAGAGGACCATTGCTGCTCCCCTGTGATGTCACTCCTCCGTTGTCAGACGTCACGATGACAAGAGATGTTTTCAGCATCTCTTTATCCTGCAGCATTGACGTCACATTGGCGATACCTTCATCCATCATGGCGACCAAGGCGCACATGTTCTGACGGACTGTATCATTGATGTGCCCACAAGTGTTGTTCACGTACTCCTGTTTGGAAAAAAAAAACGCACACACACAAACACATTTTTTAAATCAACTTCAGTTCAATTCATGTTGCTTACAGCCCAGCCATGTCATTGCTAAATTCATTAAAAACAAAAAAAACAGAATTACTGACAAATGAAAATACTAGAGTTAAAAGATGAGTCTGCAGTCTGTTGTCAGTTAACAAGAAAAAGCAGAGAACATTTATTCTGTAATCAACAAGATGCAAAGCATATAAACGTACTCTCAGTTTACCTTGAATACGCGTGAGGTATTCCATAAAGAGGAAAAACCGTTTTGGGCCGTTATAGCCATTAGTAACGGCTATTCTGATAAACATCGGCCATCATTTGTGAGCCGTAATGAACATACCGTCAAATTTTCAGAAGGATCGACCAAGTACTTTCTGAGATTTTCCATAAAGAAAAAATCGTTATGGGCCGTATATAGCCGTTAGTAACGTCCTGATTCATTCGTGACCCATAATGAACATATCTACAAATTTTCAGAAAGATCGGCCCAGTAGTTTTGTCTGGAGCGAGTGGAACACATTTTGACCATGGACACAGACAGACACACACACACACACACACACACACACACACACACACACACACACACACACACACACACACACAGCATTTCTTCGTTCCCATTGTAAAGTACTCCCTATTCTATAAGAACTGGGAGTATAAAAAGAAATACACTGACTCTATTAAAAAGTTTTTATAAATACACGTAGACGAATATTTCAAAACTGAAATATTTATACAATAATAACAGAGGATATACATTGACCTAAACTTAATAAATAAACACACACACACACACACACACACACACACACACACACACACACACACACACACACACACACATACGAATATTTCTCAGGCGAGTCTTTCAGGAATCCCTTGAACAGTACTTATGTTTTACGCAATATAAAAACATAACATTTAGCAAAGAGGTGATTACTGCGGAAAGGCTCATTATCATACAGTATGCACCACGGAAGAACGTTCCCTTCTGTACAGCTGTGTGTAGACTCTTGAGACAAATGAACAGAACAGACGGGTGGCTTGACTGGCTCATCAGCTGCATAGTTTAGTTTCAATTATTGTGGATGGAAAGTGTGTTCGCTATCAGGTAGGTGACTGGCTGGCCGGCTGATCTGATCGGTTGATTACAGTTGGCATTCAGGAAAGTGAGCGAGTGGGTAAGTCAACTTGATGTCTGATGATGTGGTTATGGTGGTAGCAGCAGCAGCGGGTAATAGTAGACGTGGTTGTGAAAGTAATAATGGTAATTTGGTGGTAGTAGTAGTAGTAGTAGTAGTAGTAGTAGTAGTAGTAGTCAGCTTGATGTCTGATGATGTGGTTATGGTGGTAGCAGCAGCAGCGGGTAATAGTAGACGTGGTTGTGAAAGTAATAATGGTAATTTTGGTGGTAGTAGTAGTAGTAGTAGTAGTAGTAGTAGTCAGCTTGATGTCTGATGATGTGGTTATGGTGGTAGCAGCAGCAGCGGGTAATAGTAGACGTGGTTGTGAAAGTAATAATGGTAATTTGGCGGTGGTGGCGGCGGCGGCGGCGGCGGCGGTGTGGTGGTGGTGGTAGTAGTAGTAGTAGTAGTAGTATAGTAGTCGTAGTAGTGGTGGTGGTGGTAGTAGTTGTAGTAGCAGCAGCAGCAGCAGCAGTGATGGTAGTGGTAATAGTAGTAGAAGTAGTAAAAGTAGTAGAAGTAGTAGTAGTGGTAGCAGTGGAAGTAGTAATAGACGACGATGTAGAGAAAGCTACCGGCAGTTGCGGTGACAACGCTATTTCCTTACGTGTGTGTGTTCCTGCCCCCAAAACACGTACCTGTGGAACCTGGGCAGGAGAATGCACGGCTTGGTAGGCGAGGACCAGGAACAGGGGAAGCGCTTTGTCATGATTGCGGATGAGGTAGGTGGCCCTGTCGGTCAGTGCCTGGACAGAGTGAGTGCCCTCGGCGTGCATGTCCGCCATCTCCCCTGCCCTGAACACAGAATCAAGTGATTATAGTTTGCACTCTCCAAAACATCCTTAGCGGGGCTTTATGTACGCATGCGCGGCGAGCACGAGCGTGCGCGCGCGCGCGCGCGCACACACACACACACACACACACACACACATATACACACACTCACACACACAACACACACACACACATCCTCGCTCGCGCGCTCGCTCACACACACACGCGCGCGCGCGCGCGCGCGCGCGCGCCTCATTCGTGTAGAATGATTAGGCATAACAGCACCATTTTCTGTCCATTACTTGGAGCGGACGACGTCCTAGATTACCTATTTTTGTGTTTGCTTTTGAGTTATTACCACCACTACTACTACTATGGCCGTACTGCTAAGAGGTAGTGTCAATATCGAATGTCTCTGGAAAAAGAGAGAGAGAGAGAGAGAGAGAGAGAGAGAGAGAGAGAGAGAGAGAGAGAGAGAGAGAGAGAGAGAGAGAGAGAGAGAGAGAGAGAGAGAGAGAGAGAGAGAGAGAGAGAGAGAGAGAGAGAGAGAGAGAGAGATGCGCTTAAGATTCTGTGCACTGAAAGTTTTGGGGGATATGTGTTTTTTTTTTTCTGGACTGTAGGGGTGACCTAGTAACTCAAAGATCCACGACACACACAACGCAGCAAAACCAAACATTTCTTTGTATAAAATCATGCAACATCAGTTCGTGATAGTATTTTCCCTCTCTCTCTTCCTTGACCGAACGGCTAGAACGGATAGAGGATGGAGAACGCAGTAATACAATCTTTCAGACTGGTGAAACTTAACAAAGTTTGGTGCAAAGAAAAAGAGACATCACACAGAGAGAGAGAGAGAGAGAGAGAGAGAGAGAGAGAGAGAGAGAGAGAGAGAGAGAGAGAGAGAGAGAGAGACTGTTTTTGTGTGGATAGTCTGCTGGGAATATGGATTCTTCTTTTTCTCGTAACCGGGGGCATCTGTCGGCTACATGCTGTTCCACCAGAAGAGAAACAGACTCTTGAGCACTTAAACGGTCTTACCCTGAAGAACAAAAAAAAAAAAAGAAAAAAGTTTTAGCCTGCCCTGGTTACACCTGTTGGAGCTTTAGCTCTCCTTCAGCTGGTTTGGCAAACGTGTCATAGGCCTATCGAGTACCAGCAGATACAGACATCAAGAAAGCGGAGGCTAGAAATATTACTGTTAGTTGTCCCGTTGCTGCCATCCATAATGAGAAAAATGTGGCTGAACGATGGAAACGTTGCATTTGGCTTCTTCTTTGACATTGTGAAAACCACGAAGAGATTAAATATGCACCTTAAACGCCACTGGATCCAACAATGCACAGAGGAAGGAAGGTCACTTTAAAAAAATAAAATGATTATCTTCAGTGGTCAGTTTCACCGACGTCCAAACGAATATGTTTCATGCAAAGAATGGGTTTCAAAGTCGACACCTGGATCTCCCGAAAGGAGAGCTGTCACCCACAGTTGACCAGTTCGATGTACAGAACACGTACATAGGAAAAAAAAAAATAAATGTAACCCATTTATTCTCCATCCTCAGAATGCTTGACAAACCTGTTTCTCAGCTCAAAGGCACATGTAAATACACACATATATACACGTACGTATATAAATGCATGCATGTTTGCATACATACAGCAATGTAAAGACCCAACAACTAAAGGAATGACTAAACAAATCAGCACACGAACTAAACAAAAGCCACACAGACCGGAAGTCGTAGTAACCCTCGTCGTCCCGGTGCGTGTAGTAGTCCAAATCGTCAGTATAAAAACCGCCGAAAGATCCGAACCCTCGTCCCGTTGGTGTGTATTTCCAGTCACAAAAGCCGAGATGCCACTTTCCCACCAGGTGAGTCTTGTAGCCTAACTTCTGCAGGTGAGAGGGGAGGAGAGTGAAGTTGTCGGGG
>JADBJO010001526.1:117500-152500 GCA_016801955.1 Conus betulinus | reverse complement strand
TTAAAAAATCAGTAAGGGTTATTATGATAGTTCTTTATTATCCTATTATTAGATGTTTTCTTTGCCAACATTTTACTTACTTTTCTCTTCCCTCTCTCTCTTCCACCCTACCCCTTCCCCTTCCTCTCCTTCACCCCCTCACCACACCCAATTCATTCCTTTCTTTTTCTTTCATCGTAGACCACACTGCAGTGACATTTTAGCACTGTAAAACCTCGCGCTCAGCTCACCTGTAAACAGGGCTGCCCTCGATGGACTGTCTAACGGGTGAGCGTAGGAGTCGTTGAGCAACACGCCACTCTCCAGCAACGCCTGCAGGGCCGGGCTGCGCATGTCGGGGTCATTGATCTCCACGTCGTTCCACCCCAGGTCGTCGACCAGGATCAGAACGATGTGAGGTCGCGCCGACTCCTTCCGTATCAGCACGGCGACGGTGAGAAAAAGGGCCAGCAGAACCACGTAGATGGCCAGGAAGACGAGCAGCACTCTGGGACAGCGGCGGCGGCAGACGTTCTCCGAGTCTTCCAGGTTCGACTCCTCCTCGAAGACCAGCTGGGACTCCTCGGTCAAGACGAAGGGCTGCATGGCAGGTAGTCTTGTCGGTCACTGGAGACCACTCTCTGAGTTCACCGGACACAGTGCGACACAATTACTTGAGCCTTCTGTTGTTTATAATGTCCTTTCTGTGTGGTGTTTTACGGTCAAAATCACGTGCGATTTCGGGGGGAGTGTAACTTATCTAAAAAGGAAGAAGAAAGAAATGACGATTACTAATAATTAGTTAATGCTCATGACTTTTATGGCAGGAATGTGGGTAGGATATCACAAAGGAAAAAACAAGTTCGAATGCTTCGTTAGTTCTTCGTCTTCTGGTCAAAAGCACCGAAAACCTTCATTCTTTTTTGCATCAAAGCCACATGTTTTGAAAATGACAAATAATAGAAATTCAGAGAGAGAGAGAGAGAGAGAGAGAGAGGGAGACACAGAGAGAGAGAGAGAGAGAGAGAGAGAGAGAGAGAGAGAGAGAGAGAGAGAGAGGAGAAGTTTTCCTAGCAAAGGTCAGTTTGCAACACCCAGCTGCAGTTTATATGTAGGCCTATCAGGACCGTCATGTTTTAGAAGTTAAGAGATGAAGCTGAGCACAACACTTCAATCAAGCACTTGCAACTATTTTCAAGAATGAAGTTGACGATTCTACCTTTCCGTTGAAAACCAAGTGGCCAGTTGCCTCACAAGCTGTCATCAATTATTTCACACCACCTGTTCGGACGACAATAAATCGCTTGGTTTTAAAACCAAGCTCAAAATCGCTTGGTTCACAATGACCACCTACAATAAATCACACCAGGCTACGAATAGACGGAAAGATATCAGAGAACAGCTTTGTTTTTTCTTTCTTTCTTTTTGCTTTTTTTTTTCCAATAGGAAAGTCGGTTTTAATCAAAACATGAACAATGGCTTCTAACAGACAGAGGTATCTAACTGCACCAGGCTGAAAAAATCAAAATTCACAAAAGTTCACGCTGACTCACTCACTCCGATTATTGGCAGACACTGTACACACGTCTTTGCACAACACAGATAGCCTCCAACACTTACAGCTGGAAAACAACAAAACAGACCTCTGCTCAGTGGGCCCACTCGTGCCCGGCTCACTGGATCAGCCTCCGTTCTTATCACGAACAGGCGTCATCTGCTTGCCACAATTAAAGTCAGCCTTGGCAGTGGCTGGTGATTGGGATTAATTAATCCGTGGGTGATACTTGAGCTTCTATTGATCAGGTCCCTCTGTGTGTGTGTGTGTGTGTGCTTCTTGTTGGAGGGTTTGGAAACAGATTGTTTGTGGACTGAAAATCTCTCTCTCTCTCTCTCTCTCTCTCTCTCTCTCTCTCTCTCTCTCTCTCTCTCTCTCTCTGTTGTAAGGTGAAACATGGTTCTTTAAGATTTGAACCCAGGCAAAGAACACTTGCAATTAGAATTTAAGAGAAAGTGAGAAACTCGGGATCTCTGTCTCTGTCTGTGTCTCTGTCTGTCTCTGTCTCTCTCTCTCTCTCTTCTCTCTCTCTGTGTGTGTGTGTGTGTGTGTGTGTGTGTGTAACCCTGAAGCTGATCCCACCACAGTCTTTTACTCTCCAGGTAATGTCTTAATACATGAAAACATGCAAAAATAGCTGCGCCATGAATTCCGATCACTCGTCCATGTGATTCTCACAGTTTTTCACAACGCTCAAAGACTCCCACCCCAAGCAGGACAAGGGTATTCGCGACGACCTGTCTGACCTTCTCTTACCTTTTTCCCTACAGAGGTTTCCTTCCACTGTGGCCTCTCCGCCCAAGACATCACGAATTCCTATGGATCTCCCGACCTTTCCAGACCGTGTTGCTAACATGTCTGACCACCATCCCACCATCAGCCAGTCCAGATACGTCTCCGTCCCAAACCACACCCTCACCAACCTATCTGCTCGCCCATACCCCTCACACGCGCTCAAAGTTCACTCCATCATAAACCACAACTACACCACACACTCCACCAAAACAGAAACAAACTTCTACTTAATGAAAAAAAAACACACACACACAGACACTCAAACAAAACAAAACCAACCACCCACCAACTTCAATGAGAAGAATTCATTGCGAAGCTCCCGTACAAGCAGCACAATAACGACTCACAAAAAAAGCCACACAAATCACCGCGCCGTTTCTACACCTCTACAAATTTAGCCCAGATGTACAACACCTCAAACGGAAAATTCACTTCCAAAAAGTTCCAAAGGCTTCAAAAGTCTTGCACCATCATTCCTAAAGTATTTACCGATCAAAAGTAGAGGAGAAATTAAGTCTAGTAAGGCTTGAAAACCGCATACCCAGGTTTGTTATTATTGCTATTGTTTGGTTGGTTGGTGGGCTGGTTGGTTGGTTGATTTTTGTTTTTTGGTTTGGTCGGTTTTCCCAAATATCAGTAGGTCTACTTCACAGACACAGGAAAGGTGGTGAAAACTAAAATTTCTCATGATTTAGACGATTTTCTACTTGTGTTTCTGAACACCAAGTTTTCTGATAATCATTTATGAAGACAGTTATTGCCATGTAGGCCTACTGAGGTCACAAGCATGCTGTGACATTAGTCTTTATTATTATTTTTTTTTTTTTTTTAGCGCCATGAATTTCAATGGTGACTGGACTGCACTAGAAACAGTGTTAAACGGCTGGTGGGACTTCAAGGAACTTATTTATTGCTACAGGTTGCCTGTGACGGACTTTTTGCTTTGTTTTGTTTGGGTTACACTATTACCACTCCCCCCCCCCCCCCCCAAAAAAAAAAAAAAAAAAAAAGTGCTATCTGTACGTGTTTGTAGGTGGGTTGGACTCATACCACCCTCCTTATTTGTTTGTGCCGGTACAAACATTAACTACTTCCCTTTCGTATAATCATTATATGCCGTTTTAAGCTCACTTACTTGCTTCTCTCTCTGTGTGTTCGTGAACATTTTATACATCCATTGCCCTTGACTGTTATCAACTTTTGTTTGTTTTCTGCTTGCTTATTGATTTTATTTATACATATAATCTCTTGTCTGTGTACTTTTGTGTAAAACTTGGGTTGGTTTGTTGGTTTTTTCACCCTTCAATTTTCATCGTGATAAAAGTCGCGATGAAGAAAATGAGGTTAACGTTCTTAAAACCCGAGATGATCAATAAGAAATAGGGCCTACCAGTAGTAGTAGTAGCTGCGGGGAGGAGACGAGCAGCAGCAAAGCCGCCGCGGAAGGCCAGTGTTTGTGCCTTGTTGCGCATGCTCCGGTCGTCTGCCCACGCCTTGTTCAACTTGTCGTCTGCTCGCGCCATGTTCCACTACACGTCCACTTTGTTGCCGTCCCCGCTCACACCTGCAACCCCTGTGCTGCTGCCGCTGCGCACTGTGTTCCTTCTGTGCTGTTAGTGGACCACGTGCACGAAAATAGCTGGACACTGTTTTCTCTCTTTCAGTGCAAAACTTTACGATGAAAACTGAGTGAAACAGCACGACTGTGGTCTGCCAATCAAAAAACCCGGTTCTGGTGCAGTATTCAATTTGTTATCGTTGTTTTAACTTTGAAAAGTCAAGGCAAGTCATTTGGAAAGAAATTTAGCATCAACGATCCTGGTGATTTTTTTTTTGTCTGAAAACGTCTTTCACAGTCAAAAACACATTTCACCTGACAGACACACAGGAGAAAGGATCAACATTGGGCAGGTTGCGGTATTCAGTCACTCTTCGGGCCTGCTGATAACTCGACAAGCTCGGTCGCACGAAACTTTGTGGTAATAATACGAAGAAGGATATATGTTGTGTGTTAAAAAAAAAAAAAAATACTGTTGCATGTCATTAGCTTGTACCGCATGGCCTATCGACTGTACTTAGCCAATGGACACCCCCCCCCCCCCCCCCCCCCCCCCCCCCCCCCCCCCCCCCCCCCCCCCCCCCCCCCCAAGAAAATCCTGCCTCTGCTAGTATGACTTTACTAAAAGTCTCCTCCCCGCCAAAACCAGCTTATCGTTTTGGACAGTGTCTGATTTGATATCCGTTATCAATATCATAAACAAAAATATCTGTCGACATTATCTTTTCCCCTTCTTAGCTTAGTGTCCAATGTAAAGCATGTAATGCAATTTCTAAAGCGTTTCACGAAAATTCAAACGCCAAGTAAATAAATGTAAATAAAACACATGTGACCTGTTATACTTTTATCTTAAGTGCGTTAGATCAAATTGAAAATGTTTACAAGGCAAATGTTTAGGTACATTAAAAATAAAAATTTTGCGAAACTAACTGCTTTTAATGCATTTTGAGCATGATGTGAATACCTGTATCTGTATATTGTGTTTTGGTTCTAAGTTGTAGATTACTTTTCTACAAAGTAATACATCTGAAATGTGTTGTGTAGCCAGCTGGGAAAAAAAGTAAAAAAGCACATATCTTGCTCGTAGACTTGACAACAGCAGTATGTCACACGGGACATCAATCTTCGTGATGTAAGGTACAATACAACGCTGAATAATGTTTGTTTTTCGTTTTCATCCATTCTTGGGCCCCCCCCCCCCCTTTCCCCCTTTTCACCCCCATTCTCTAGTAGTTGACAACCCCCTCCCCTCCTCCTCCTGCTCCTCGTCGTCTGACCACGGCCTTAGAAACTGATACACTATTATATCAGTTGCGATATCCATACTTTCTTCAACGTTTTTTTTTTTTTCTTAAATAAAAAAGCATTAATCAAAACGTCGAACCTTTGATACAACATTTGAAAAATAGAGAATAGGGCTCTTGCTATTGTCCGCATCTTTGTTAATTCACACCCGATATGGTTTGGATGTTTTTTCTTCTCGAGAAACACGCCGTTATTTTATCACATCCAGGTCAAATGTATAATATTGAACACACACAGAGTAGTGTGTGTGTGTGTGTGTGTGTGTGTGTGTGTGTGTGTGTGTGTGTGTGTGAAACCGCGATTGCATCAACTACATTAAATTTCGTTCTTCTTTTTTATAACATTACTTCTACGTTCGCAAAGTACACACGATATGTCATATTCATTTCATATATTCAGATTTTGTTTTGAAAATCTGACATTTTTTCTCCCCTTCCAGAGCCGTCCGAAGAGATCAGGACAAAGAATGACGCATCTAATGTGGACACACTCCATGCCTGTTTCTTTGAGAACCCGAATCTGAGCGGAACTTTAAAAGTCCATTTCATTATCCAGGAAATCCCCTACCCACAAATATGCTTCTCTGCTCTTCTCAAGATAAATGATTAAGGTTGTGCATATCCGCTGCACTACGTTTTAAAGATCGTGTCAAGTTTCGAAAAGTGAAAAGTGAGAGAATAACCACAGGACAAATGTAAAAAAAATCACTCCCAGTCTGGCCGTGACCACCTGCAGATCAGAGAGCGGACGGGAGAAGGTGGTGTATCAGTTACAGTCATGATGAACTCCGTGGCACCGGCTTTCCTGCTGATGGTCTCAGGTTGCCATGTCTTCACCCATGTCCAGTCGACGTTGACAGAGCAGAGTCAACCCTTGGCTCATCATCCAGCCGTCCTTTCCCACGTGCAGCACGTGCCTGGCCGTCCACGAGTTCGTTCAAATCACATACCTGTTCGTGCGACATCGTCTCAAGGCTTGATCAGTCTCATTAACGCGCTTTACGCCAGAACTCGGTCGCGCGCATACAAATTCCGTGGTAAAACCATCTCCAAACCTCCAGGTCCATCCAGTGCCAGACAGCGCTTCTTATTTGTGAGAGCTCCGTTCGTTTTGCTGAAAAAACGCTTTGCAGTTACAGACTTCCACGTGCAAGGAACATGAATCGTCAGAATCTTTCTTCTGTTGGCTTTGTGAGAATCTATCCAGGAGGTTCTGGTCTTCATATCCCCCTGTGAGTCGCACGTCTTCACATGATTTAAGTAACATTTTAAGGCACATCAGGGGGCAACAAAATTATCCCAACGAGGTTCTGCAGAAATTACAATTACCACTACGTAGTCAGTCAGTCTATTCAACGTCCGTCCAAGATGATTACATTATTCATCAGCATCTCAGAGATTATCCAGGTGATATGGAAGATGTGAATGGCAATGGCAGAAATCACAGCAGAGTGGTGAGCCACTCTGAACGTCCCAAGCGAAAGACGCCGTCAGATGGGAGAGTCATCGCGCGTGACGGATTCACGTCTAAACGTCCCCGACCCAGTTCCAGGTCTTGGCCCCGACATCTTTGAAACAAAGCTGTTCAGTACTAGGACAGAGTTTGGTGTTAAACCGAACGACAACGTGTGGAGCACTGCCGGCAGGCCTGAAGAAGTTCCGGTTTGGGCTGACGAAGAACACAGTTTTGCTGTGGCCCCAGAGTGTGCTGAGTTCCAGGGATCGGAGAGCCGTTTCGAAGGATGACGACGACCACACCATGCACGGACCAGAGACAGCCAGCGCTGTCATCGGAAAACAGAACAGGCGTTTGCATCACCAGTCTGCTTTGAGGCTGCTGCTCAGCATACGGCCCATCAATATGAGCAAGAAGAGGGGTAAGTAGTTGTAGAAGAAGAGGTCCGGAGGGAGGAGGGAAGGGGAGGGAGAGAGAGAGACAGACTGACAGACAGACAACAGACAGAGATCGTTAGTGCTATTGTAACTGCAATCGATCAGTCAATCAATAAATCAGCCAAGCAACAATCAACCCAATGAATGAATCAGCGAATCATTATTTCAAATAATCAGTCATTTAATGACTTTGCTAGTCAAAAACGTAATCTTTTATTCAATCAATGGTATTCAATATTTTTGTCATTCATTCCTTCAAACAGCTGAACAATCGTTCAGTTAATCAGTCTTTCAACGACTCCGTCATTCAATCATTCATTCAAACAGCCACAGCAGTAACGGTGGATGTTGAGAGTAAAAAACATGTGATCTTCAGTGCTGTCGTCATCTTTTGAAGGTTGATCAGGAAATAGACCAGTGGGGGCTCACTTGCCTCAAAGGCTCCTTGTTCTGTCTCTCTATCTCCCACTGCCAGAAAATGACCAAAATATCAGAAATCGGGCACCAAGATGGGGTTTTAGCCCGCACGGTTACCTGTCAGTTGCAAAGTGGGTTGGGGGAAGGGGGGGGGGGGGGGGGGGGGGGGGGGGGGGGGGCATGAAAAATGTGAGAAAAAAAGGGAAGCAGGGTAGGGAGGGGAAGAGGTGAGAGGGAGCAAGATTTCAGTGATGCGAGATGTGTCAACCAGAGTGAAAAAAAACAAAGCCCGCTGTTATAAACAAACAACGATAAAGACAGTTACATGTTGATCCAGAAAAATAGAGCCTATGAACGTTATTATTATATAACAGCTGGTTCCGTATATTTTAGGAAACAGCCGATCGCATTGTCTCACTTCCGAGGACAGTGTTTTAAAAAAAAAAAAAAACATTACTTCCGATTTAATTCAAAACTGTCTTGAGGTCATACCATAAAAGTCTCCACGCTTTCCAGTATAATTATTAGTGACCACGAATCGTTTGAAATGATACATGATGCTTTGAAAATCAGAGGTTAATCATATTATTGAAAATCAGAGGTTAATCATATTATACGAAATTGCAGGGCTTCTCTGCGCTATGACTGTCTGTGTGTCTGTCTATGTGTCTGTCTGTCTGTCTGTCTGTCTTCTCTGTCTGTCTGTCTCTCTCTCTCTCTCTCTCTCTCTCTCTCTCTCTCTCTCTCTCTCTCTCTCTCCCCCAAACACTTAATAACGGCTTAATTCACAGATCATATTTACACATAAAAAAAAATTTAATGTAGACTACAAGCATAGTTGAAACTGATGCAGATGGAACAAAAATATGTCCAAAGAAAATCTGCGAGCTGTCAGACAATGTTGCCTTTAACAAAGTTCTGCTGTGTGATGAATGAGACTAAAAATGTGTGTGTGGCCTAATCAAGGTATTCAGAAATCTGCTTCTTCACTCCGTAAGGAGCCATTGGGGTGCACACGCACGCACACACACACACACACACACACACACACACACACACACACACACACACACACACACACACACACACACACAAAAATGCATGCAAGCGTGTGCTTGCGTTCACTTCCATATTTGTAAAAGTACAACACACACACACACGCGCGCGCGCGCACGCACGTACGCGCGCACGCACTCACGCACACACGCACGCACACACACATACACACACACACACACACACACACACACACACACACACACACACGCACACACACACGAAAACTTTAAGCACTTACTTACGTCAGCAGCAGTGAACAATAGTGTTCATTTATCGTGGTTTTTTGTGTTGTTGTTTGTTTGTTTTTTTGAGGGGGGGGGGGGGGGGGGGGGGGGGTTTGGGTTGGTTGTTTGTTTTGGTTGGAGTCAGGGCGCCCATCACTTGCAACCGCAAACACAAATTCTAACTCACGATCTCCATGAATTAGATGTATTGAACATAGGTCCCTGATTAAAAAAAATAAATAAATAAATAAAAAAAATAAAAAATCAGCCCGGCTGGAAAACAACCGCAGGGTCGGACAAGCGAGTCTGGGGTTTGTGACCCCTCTTCCCATCCCCTGTTTGGCAATCACTTGCACTTCTGCCGTCTGCCACCCCACCCCGTCGTCCTTCCCACCGCCGGGGAAAGACCCTCCCTCCCCCCCCCCCCCCCCCACCCCGCCCAGACCCTTCCTTGTGGAACCGTGCTGAGCCCACCTCCACCCACATGAAACTGATCCGGCGCCCTTGGCACTCCACAGATCAGGGTACTCTTTGATCCAGACTTCTTCCTGCGTCACACAGAAGAACAAACGTCGTGCTGGGCAAGGCAGCGGACACTGCTGCTCTCAGATCTGCCAGGACCCCTCTTTAACACCCTGCTGCTCCTCCTGCCCACATCAGCCCGGATCGTGCCGGGTCCTCAATAATGAAGATCCCTTATGGGGGTGGGGGGAAAGTGGCAGATGTCTGTGGACCTTTGGAAAGAGTACTCTTTTTAAGAGGCGAGAGTGTGGAGGCGGAGGGATAAGTTGTCTTTAACATTATTTTTTTTCTCCCACCAACACTCCCTTTTTTTGTATGTGTGTGCATCATATGCCTTCTTCATTGATCAAAAAAAACTACGGAGAATCTGTCCTCCCCTCTCTCTCTCTCTCCCTCCCCCCCCCACCCTCTCTCTCTCTCTCTCTCTCTCTCTCTCTCTCTCTCTCTCTCTCTCTCTCTCTCTCTCTCTCTCTCTCTCTTTAATTTTCTGTCTCTTTTACTGTGATTACAAAAATAATCGATTACCCTATACTAGATTAGACACGACAGGAACCTACGTGTGTCAGTGTTTGTGGATGCTGTAGATTCCTTGCGGTTATTTGTTGCATAGGCTTAAAATGTCAGAGTGATTTTTACATGGTGCTTTTTGTTGCCAGTGATTACTTTCGTCTCTTTTTTATGCTTTTGAATTTATGCGTCTGACGAATTGCGCGCTGGTTACAACAATCTGTTTTTGTTCGCTGTTTCTTGTTCTGTTGATTTTTTTTTTTTTTTTTTTTTTTTTTTGGGGGGGGGGGGGGGGGGCACATTTGTTAACAGTTCCAAAACAGATATGTTTTTCTTTTTCCATCTGTTTCTGTTTGTTTGCTTGCCTCTTAGTTTGTTTGCATGCACGACATGGGTATCAAACTGTACCTACATGCGGCATTTTGACAGAATGAAAATGACGAAACATTATTCACACACACACACACACACACACACACACACACACACACACACACACACACACACACACACACACACACACACACACACACAACACACACACACACATTTTTATTATATATCAAATTGGCAAGTATTAAAGACCATTCAATTCCTTAACACACACACACACACACACGAATGGCAAGTATTATATCAAATTAGCAAGTATTAAAGATAATTCAGTTCCTTCACACAACACTGAAGGTGTAAAACGTAGCTATGAAGGTCCAGTTATGTTTTGAAGCAGAAGACTACAGTTTCCTTATTCATTCATACGAAAAGAAATGCGCATGATTTTCATGCCCGTCGCGGCGGATATCTCCATTTTTGAGGTTGCTTTTTACCACGATTTACTTTGATTTTTTTTTTCCCGAAGGCTTGTGTTTTGTTTTTCAAAGAAAACAAATTAACTATTTCGAGAGGGTTTTTTTTTTCAAGAATGTACATAGCAACGATGATACAGCACACAGAGGAACATTAAATGATACCAATAGATATTATCCCAATTTGAACTTGCACACGGTAATCACCATTCTCATTTGCTCCGGTCCATATTGTGATTGCTGAGGCACTACGGAATCTCCGAGAAGATCATCTTCTTCATCCGGTGCACCTACCAGAACGTGAACTACAGGATTGCCCACGCCGGCCAGCTGTCCGAAAGTTTCGAGGTGAAGACCGGAGTTCGACAGGGGTGCTGCTGTCGTCATTCCTCTTCCTCTTGGTCATTGACTGGATCATGAAGACCACTACAACAGGCAGGAACAACAGTATACAGTGGACACTCTGGACGCAGCTCCACGACTTTGACTTCGCTGACGACCTGGCACTCCTGTCACACAGCCACAGCCAGATGCAGAACAAGACCACTTGCCTGGAGACCACACATCAGCCGGGACAGGGCTCACGATCAACAGGAAGAAGACCGAGCTGATGAAAATCAACACCACTGCCAACACACCAGTCACAGTCGGTGGAGAGCTCATCTCATCAGGGAGGTGGAGTCTTTCGTCTAACTGGGAAGCGTAGTTGACCAACAGGCAAGTGTCACAGTCAGAATCGGCAAGGCAAGAGCAGCTTTCGTTATGCTCAAGAACATCTGGGCATCTGGAGGAATCAATATGAGAACCAAACTCCGCATCTTCAACTCCAGTGTGAAGTCAATTCTGCTCTACGGATGCGAGACATGGCGGACAACACAGACGATGCAAGAAAAATTCAGACATTCTTCAACACCTGTCTGAGGCGCATCTACAAAATCCGATGGCAGGAGAAGATCCGAAACGAAGATCTGTGGGAGCGTGCGGGACAGGAACCCAGTGGCCAAGCAGATACTGCGAAGGAAGTGGGGCTGGATCGGACACACCCTCAGGAAGCCAGCGTCCAGCACCACACGCCAACTCCTGACCTGGAACCCGCAGGGGAAAGAGGAAGAAAGGCCAGCCTCGCAACAGGCAGAGCTGAAGCAACAAAGGACCAATTGGACTGGAATGGCCAGAACAGCCCAGAACAGAGTGCGATGACGAAGGGTCGTCGATGGCCTGTGTTCCACCGGAAAGCGATGGACATAAAGTAAGTAAGTAATACTGTGATTGCCGTTTACTCCGGGGCGATTGCCAGTCGCACCAGATTCTCATTTGTCTCGTGAGACAGGCATCCACATTAGAGGTGCGGGCTAGAGACACCTAACAATGCATGGTATATAAACTGTCTAAACATTGTGAAAACAGATGCTCAGGCCGCACAGTCTCCCAGCCGTCTAACAGATGTAGTACTGTGTCAGATGTAAACGCCTCGAAGATAGTGTAAACAGAGGTGCTCAGACGGCGCAATATCCGGCATTTTGGCATCTTCCGATTCTCACCACCCTCCCCCTCCCGCTGTCTTTGTAAGCAATATCTCTCTCTCGCTCTCTCTCTGCCCCCAACTCCTCCCCCCCCCCCCCCCCCCCCCCCCCCCAAAAAACAAAAACAAAACACGGATCTCTCTCTCTCTCTCTCTCTCTCTCTCTCTCCTCTCTCTCTCTCTCTCTCTCTCTCTCTCTCTCTCTCTCTCTCTCTCAAGTAATGAATTTATGGTACAAGAGACATGAAATCTTCGTGATACATTTACCGATTTTTAACTCGGGGGTGGACGAGGGCTGCAAATGTTTTAGGGTCAAGGATTGATTTGGACCTTTTTTCTGTCCTTTTTTTTTTAAAGCATTTGAAATATTTTACGGCCTGACGCTGATTTCGACACCGAGGTTCATTTTATGGTATTTCGTCAGCAGCAAGGTTGTTTGGCTAAGGTCCGGTTAAAAGGTCAGAAGAACAGGTTTTGCGTCAAATTGAAAGCTAATATTTTATGATTATTCGATGTGGGCCTATGTATCGATCAGCGAAAGGCTTACAACATAACACGATGTTATTTCGTCGCCTTATTGGCAGGCCGAGAGGGGTGGCGTCTGCATCACAACCAGCTGACAGCAAGCACCTGCAATATGGCCATAGTTTGAGCGCAAATCCTTTCCCATCAGCTTGACACGCACTGTTTCTGCTATCTGGCATGAGAGGTGAAGAAAGTGGATGAGAGGCACGGTGGACTGCTGGTGCGAAGGCTGGCGGTTTACAGGACGAACCTGGAAGCAGTTACGTATGGTGTAGTCGGAATGAATAGCCTGGGAAACATGCCACTTGGAGAGCGCATCAGTCGAGGCAGAGAAAAGAAAAGACAGGGGAGAGAACTTTTTTGTGTTGTCTAACCCAAGAGAGAGAGAGAGAGAGAGTCAAAAATTTTGTTCAGATAAAGGCCTGGGCCCCTGACTCAATGGGGACGTGAACATGACTAAAACAAGGGAAAAGAATCTTGTAACTGTACCAATCAAGGAAGCTGCCAACAAAATAAGAGTCCTCATGATATATATATATATATATATATATATATAGATAGATAGATAGATAGATAGATAGAGATATATTCTACGAAGTCGCAATTTTCAGCCTGTGCAGCGCCTGGTAAACACACATTGATGATTTTTTTTTTTTTTACTGTAGACAAGAAGAGAGAGACACAGAGACAGACAGAGGTTGGTCACTTTTTTGGTGCAGGTGCTTGTGTTGGTTAAATCGCACACGCATAAGATGGGTGAAAACAGATTGTCGTCATTCTAATTCTTTGCCCGGTCGACTGCTGATCTGACACGTATGGTATTCAGCGCATCATGTGATCATTTTGCTCATCATTCTACGGTCCTTCCTCCCCTTCCCCTCCCCCCCCCCCCCAATCCCTCGCCCCCACCTCCTCCACCCTTGCCTTCTTTTACCTTCAGCGTGCACACACAATCCATTTTTCTGAACATAGAAGCACACAAAATTTTGTTTGTTTCAGAGCACAAATTGTTCTACATTGTTTAGTGCAGCTATTGAACATAACAAAAAAACATGTATGTGACAAACAACAGAACAAGAAGGGGGAAAAGAAAGAGGAAGAAGAAGAAGAAAGAAAAAGGAAAAAGACAAGACAAGAAAATCAGGGGGGGGGGGGGGGGGGGGGGGGGGGGGGAGAGAGAAGGCACACAAACAAAATGTAGTCAAGGACGAAAGAATGAATGAGATGGAAAAATTAAGGAGTAAAAATAGGGGTAGAAAGACGGGCAGTCATAAATAGTGAGGGAAAAAAAAAAAAAAAAGAAAGAACAACAGGCAGAAGAGAACACAGATATTTCTTCTTCTTCTTCTTCTTCTTCTTCTTCTGCGTACACAGGCTGATACTTCTGCGGACACCACCTGTATAGGGAGTGGAGTTTTGTGTGTGTATGACCGTTTTTTTTAATCCCGCCATTAAAGCAGCCATACTCCCAACTTCGGGGAAGGTGCATGCTATGTGTAAAGTATCACCCATACCAACGGCCAAACTGGCCTTCTCTTCCGAAAGTTGTGATGGGATTTTACGTGTGTGCAAGATGTTAAGCGTGCGTTCACACACAGAACCTCGGTTTATAGTCTTATTCGGTCTGTATGGGAAATGGAGTCCGAACCAATGTTAACTCCGAGGGAAAAAATCACCCTGTACCCGGCGGAGATACGAATCCGCAACCCCAAGGTTACGAGTCCGGCGCTCTACCACTGAGCTATTCCGGCCCCGAACACAGATACGAAAACAGGAGAAAACAATAAAGGGATTAAAAAAAAAAAATTAAGACCCGTTGAAATAATAATGATCACACACACACACACACACACACACACACACACACACACACACACACACACACACACACATACACACACACAAACACACACATATACGCGCGCGCGCGCGCGAGCGCTCACACACACACACACACACACACACACACACACACACACACACACACACACACACACACACACACAGAGCCCCAGCACCGCTAATCGACACGAAGTAACCAATATCAGATTGTCACGAGGCAACCTACAAGCTGAGACCCTTCAAGTCTGTCGAGCCATTTTCAGGGTGTTCAGGGATGTCCATTATTATCCCACATAGGCCAGACCCCCTCCCCACCAAGCTCCCCAAATGAACAGCAATTATCGCCGATTCGCGGACCCAGCGTGAGTGAGCGTCCCCGTCCGAAAGACGCTACCACGTCCATCCTATGACCGTATCAATGACTGCAATACGAACTCATCACGGACACGGACGTGGACAGGAAATGGAGACTGAGGTCACCACGAAAGCACGACATGAAGAGCCAGAGAAATAGAGGCTTTCTGTCTCATTGTGATACCTGTTTTCTCTGAATTTTGACGAACGTGATTCTTGGCATTGCCACATTATCTAACAAGCTTCCTTCATGACATGCTTTTTAATGAGGGGTGCTCGCACGTACGTGCGCGGGCCGCCCGAGCGCGCGCCCGCGCGCGCGCGCGTGTGTGTGTGTGTGTGTGTGTGTGTGATATCTTGAGAAGCCATAAATATCTCTTCAACCTTTACACTACTATTATTCGAAATATTGTGCAAAATGTATTGAATTGAAAAAGGGCTAGCGTGTTTTCAGACAGAAATGAGCTCATCTTTTATACAAAGCTGACTGAAGTAGGAAGACACTCTAGTGAGATGTGGACAGCACAATGTTTTCAGGCAAGATACCCTGTCACTCTATGCGAGTGTTTTGGCCTTCAACTGCTGAAAAGATCGGGCCTCATCCATGCCATTCATCCCCGACAAAGCCCCAGAGCTTAATCTAGAGCGCGGGATTGGTACAGTCCCACGAAAATCTGTTCCTTTCCGCAATTATCGAGTCTTAACGCGGGTAGACTCCCGCACAGTTGCAGGACTGCCCGCCCTGTTCACTGATCATTGCGGGCCCTCGTTTCGTCTGCTTGGAAAAACTGAAAAACAGGACTGAGCAGGAGCGAACGATTTCTTGATATTTCATGGGCTGTTAGTGTAAATCAACCAATCGGCGGCGTTCATCTCCTCCATCTCGATCACCGACGAGAAGTTGCGAGAGTTTAAGGCGCCATATTGGATATTTTCCAAAATGAAGCGTGCACCCACCCTATTCGACTTCGACTTTCGTGGAGGAAAAGTGAAAAAAAACAAACAAACAACAACAAAAACAAACAGATTCTGTGTCCCATGCGAGGGTGGAAAAGATCATGAAGAAACCGCAACTACATCCAAAAGCTCGAGAAGCAGCCCGAAAAGAGTGCCGTGCAAGCAAGGGAACACCGGTTTCAAGACGATTGGCTGAAGAAGAAGTGGCCCTGAAGGGGGGGGGGGGGGGGCTTTTTTTGATATGAGGGGGGAGGGGCTGCCCCCCTTTTTAAAAAAAAATCCTAGATTAAGCTCTGAAGCCCAACTGGGGAGAGGGGGAGTCTGTCGATCGATTTCCAAACTTTCAAAAACTGATCAGCAAAATCTGGAAAACAAAAAGCCGTTTTACTATTCGGATATTGCATTGCAATTGGTTCCAAAGGAATACTGAAATGCTTGTGTTCCTCTTATGGCCCATTTCCAGTCGCTTCGACAAACCTTTCCTGCCTAAACGAATAATCAGACATGTCACTGATGGCTTAGTAACGCTCGTTAGAATTTGATGGTGCGAATGACTTGGTTCTTGCCAACACTGGTGGTGGATATAAAGTATCCAGACGACGGACATGGCACTCCCTAAACGGTCAGTACCACAGCCAGATAGATTATATTCGTGTGAAGAAGCGGTACAGGTCTGGCATCAGTAAGGCTCAATCATAGACATTTCCTGGAGATGACGTAGGTGGTGATCACAATCATGTCATGATAAACTTTGAAACATGTTGAAGAACATCAGAAGAGTGGAAAAACGAACATCTGAAATTCAATAATGACAAACTGAAAGGTCCTGACATTGCTGAACAATTACAGGCGTCCATGGGAGGGAAATTCGCCACTCTACTTTTCTCGGATAGAGATTTCAAACAATTTCAACCGAGTGATGACTGAAACAGCAACAGAGAGATCCAGAAATAAGCAGATGGAAAGCAAAGCCGTGAACCTGAAGCAATGGCTAGTCCATGTGTGACACAATAAGAACCTTAAACCTCTTGCGAGGATGGGGGGGGGGGGGGGGGGGGGGGGGGGGGGGGGGGGGGGGGGGGGGGGGGGGGGGGGATACAGTGCAATAAACAAGAGGACAGTGAAGAATTGAAGAACGCAAAAGAAACCTGGATCAAACAACAGTGTGAGAACATTAAAAAAATAAACAAGACAACAAGAACATAAGAAAACTGTCAAGACTGTAAAAGAGACAAAACAAAAGCAAAATACGTTAGGAAATCTGAAATGAGGCAGGGGACAGTAAACAGTGAATAACACTCAAGTAGATCAACTCTTGCTCCAATGTTGAGGGGTGCAAGAGTCTCCTTGTTCGTTCTGTGCGCTCTGTTATTTCTGCTGGGCGATTCGGTGTCATAAGCAACGTACGTTTGGAGATGTGGGTGTTTTTTTATTTCATCATGGGAGCAAGAGTTACCCTTCTTGTTTGTTGTTTGAAAGCAAAGAAAGCAACATTCAGGGCAAAGGCGGCAATTGTCACACAGAAGAAACAGACATCACAATAAGGTGGACTGAACTGTACAACAGCAGCAGAGGAGATCAACATGTGCCAACAGCACATGATCCACCAAATGAGGATATCTTTCCAATACTGCCTGAAGAAGTCACAGCTGCAGTGAAATCGTTGAAATGTTGAAAGGCTGCAGACAACTACAACATCCGTGCAGAATTCTTGAAAGATGGCGGAGAGGCAGTAACTGATATTTTAATTAACTGACATCAACAACATCTAGCACACTGGGGAGTGGACTACCCAGTGGACTCAATCATGAATTGTCGTCCTCGCCAAGAAAGGAAATTTGCGACATCACAGAACTACCACATTACCAGGCTGACCAGCCATACCAGCAAAATAATGCACGACATCGTTCTGAATAGATTACAGCCGGAAACAGATACCATTACTGCCCAGTAACAGGCCTGTTTCCATAAAGACAAAAGCATCATTGAACAAATACTTAATATGCGTACGCATTGCAACAAGTATCTCAAACACCAGAGGCGTTTCAGCCACGTGTTTCTACGCTTCAAAAACGCGTTCGACGGTTTCAGTTACAGTTTGCGGACTGTCCATAACGCGACATCTGCTAAATTTCGAAACCACACATGATCCACAGCTGATGGATAAATGAATCTATGACCAAGATGAAAGGATTTCAGACGAGGGTCTCATGGATACGACTTTGCAGATGTCTGATCTGCGCATTAGCCCAGCGCGCTGGTCAAACCTCGACAGCGTTTGTCAAGAGAAACGTAAGATCGGGCAAAAGCTTATCAATACTACCCAGCAACTGCACTCCAAAGCGACTAATGCAGTGCTCATTCAGGGTTCTGTTGGTGAGTAATTCCGTCCTGAAACTGGAATTCGTTAGGGCTGTCTTCCATTTTCTACGTTTGTCAACATATTCCAGGAACATCTTAATTGATGTACTTGAAGAACGTGCCAGTACAGTCAGCACAGCACGAAGAACCATTGCGTACCTTCGATTTTAGGACATCCATTGCCTGACAGGCGATGAACAATAACGTACCAAGATTTTGAATGACTGGTTGAAACTTCAGCAAGATGCCCAGCCACAACATCACCATCACTGTTGATATAACTATCCATGATCAAAAGCTAGAAACTATTCGACACTTCGTTTAAAGAAATCCATCATTAGTAACAGGGATCCAACCGGAGTTCCTCGTAAGGACGGCAGAGACAACATAAGCACTGTCCGGACTAAAACGTATGGAAGGACAAAGAACATTCCATGAAATGCAAGATCAGACTTCTGCGTGCAGGATCCAGATCTATTGTTTGATGGAGATGTACTTGCCCATCTTTCTGTATGCATGCGTGACATGAATCCTCACAGCGTTGCTGATAAGAAGAATCCAACCCATGGAAATGTGGTGAAAGACGAAAGGTAGACAGTGGAAAGAACAATGACTGACAACATTGCCATATGGACAGAGAAAACAGTTGCAGAAACCCGAGCCATGGTACACAACCGGCAGAAAAGAGAAACCTCGTGAACTGTTCTGCATGTGGTGTCCTAATGACTCCCCAGAGAGTTAAGCGAGAAGAGGCAGAAAACAGCCTGAAGATATTTATTGCTTTGCACGTAGCCATCGCAAGTGACCACATCCGGAGGGTGCCATTGAATCTCTCCCCCCCCCCCCCCCCCCCCCCCCTCCCCCGCCTTCCCACCTCCCCCAGTAACAATACTCATGAACTCGCCGGAATCGACGACCTCGACACAACGTCATCAAAGATATAGAACCAGAAAGAAAACCAAAACTTAGGTTTCCAAGAAAACAGGTGATGAAGAGCAACCGACTTTGACACTTGTTTCACACCGATCGACGAGGATGGGAATGATGAAAATAATGCTATGGTGTTCCGTTCTGGTTACAGATAACACAAAATGTACTCTATGCTTATTTTCATGGTATCCTAACGTCAACCGAGAGATAGGCAGTCTAAGATCATCTTGTGATGAAAAGACGTTAAATAAAACTACTGAACTGAACTGAATCGAGAGATAGGCACCTTTGTAATGCTGGCTATAGATTTTGAGCAGTACTCTCAGAGCTGCTTACATTAAGTGGATGAAAATTCTGTTGCGAGTTCCAGTCTTCCCATACCTCAGCTCTGGATAGGACTCTGTCCGGGCAAAAATTCTCACAAATAAATGGACCAGATAGGAATTGAACCCACGACACCCCCACCCCCCATCCTCATCCCCTCCTCGCATCACGCCACCCCTACCCCAGCCCGCCCGCCGGGGACGCGACCACTGGGACACAGCGGCTGGTGACTAAAAGTGATTTCAAAACAAAACATGATCCGAATCAAGTCCTTTCTCTCCCCCATTTCTCGACTTCAGATCTTAGAGAGAGCGTATGAGTCTAAGAGGGAGTAAGTGTCGTCAATAAGTAATGAAGCTGGCGAAACAAGGAAACGTGACTACCCTTGCGGGTTACATCGAGAGACTCAAGTAAAATTGCTCTCTCTCTCTCTCTCTCTCTCTCTCTCTCTCTCTCTCTCTCTCTCTCTCTCTCTCTCTCTCTCTCTGCTCTCTCGAGAGACTCAAGTAAAATGAGCTCTCTGAAAAGGCTTTGTTCTCTCTTCTCGTTGTTTCTGAAAGGCTTGTACTCCTAGTTCCTTTAGAACAGGGAGTACTTTAGAATGGGAATGAAGAAATGCTGTCTGTCTGTCTGTCTGTCTGTCTGTCTGTCCGTGGTCAAAATGTGTTCCACTCGCTCCAGACGAAACTACAGGGCCAATCTTTCTGAAAATTTGTAGGTATGTTCATTATGGGTCACGGATGATGCCCAATGTTTTATTTTACCGTTATATCCGTTACGAACGGCTATAACGGTCCATAACTGTTTTATTCTTTATGGAATATCTCAAAGTACTTTGCCGATCTTTCTGAAAATTTGTAGGTATGTTCATTATGGGTCACGGATGATGCCCGATCCGTTACTAACGGCTACAACGGCCAATAACGATTTTTCTTCTTTATGGAATATCTCGGAAAGTACGTGGCCGATCTTTCTGAAAATGTGTAAGTATGTTCATTATGGGTCACAGATGATGGCCGATGTTTACCAGAATAGCTGTTACTAACGGCTATAACGGCCCAAAACGGTTTATGGAATGTCTCACGCGTATTCAAGATAAACTGGGAGTACATTTATATGTGCTTTGCATCTTGTTTTCCTTGCTTTTTTCGTTTGCTCGCTTTTTTTTTTTTTTAATTGCGCTTTATATTTTTTGATTTACTTACTCATAAATCTGCAAAACGAAACCTTTCAGTCCAATTTTTTGTTTGTTCATATATTGTTTTTTTGTACTTTCTTTACAGTCATGTATAGCTTCAGCTTCCCATGGATATAGGTTGGATGCCTGTTCATTCAAACATACTGTCTCTCTCTCTCTCTGTCGTTCTTGTTGTTTGTTTTGTTTTGCTTGTTTTTTGGTATATGTGTGTTGTTAGTGTGTGTGTGTGTGTCATCATACACACACACACACACACACACACACACACACACACACACACACACGTGCGCACGTGCGCACACACACGCACGCACGCGCACACACACTCAAATACTACACATATACGCACGCAAAGGCGTAGTCTGTGGTTCGTGTGCATGTGTCTGTGTGTGTGTGTGCGCGCGCGTGCATGTGTGTGTGTGTGTGTGTGTCTGTGTGTGTGCATGCGCGCGCGCGCGCGCGCGCGTGTGTGTGTGTGTGTGTGTGTGTTCGCAACAAAAATCAGAAACAGGCACACATCAGCAATATAATGATTATTGTCAATTTCATTGTTAAGAATATATTCAGAACATAGTCAAAATAATGCCCAAGGCGGTTTCAATCAACGGCTATACGCATTTAACTATAAACCATTATTACAAACAAGGACAACAAGCAGTTCACAAACCGCGTGTTGCAGTCAAACGCTGGGCACTGCGCGTTCGCGAGAAAAATTCATGATGATATTGTGGGGAAGGGGGGGGGGGGGGGGGGGGGGGGGGCTAACTGCAAAACTACCCACGTCCCCTGCCGCCCCCTTCTCATCCACCCATCCCCTCCCTCGCTACTACCCCCCTCAGCCCCTCTCCACTTCCAACCCTCCCCCCTCCCCCTCCACACACACACACGCACACAAAAACATTTTCACGCTAGTTTGTAAGAAAATTGAGGGGCAGTGCAAAATCTTTCGTCAGATTTCGAATTTCGAAATAGTGTGGAGCTGTGCTGAGACTTGGAATTAATAACCGAAACAAACAGAAGTCGACCAAAAAGCAGGACTGTCTTACTGATGAAAATACTCTGTGTGTGTGTGTGTGTGTGTGTCTGTCTGTCTGTCTCTGTGTGTGTGTGTGTGTGTGTGTGTGTGTCTGTGTGTGTGTCTGTGTGTGTGTGTGTGTGTGTGTGTGTCTGTGTGTGTGTGTGTGTCTGTGTCTGTGTGTGTGTGTGTGTGTGTGTGTGTGTGTGTGTGTGTGTGTGTGTGTGTCTGTGTGTGTGTGTGTGTGTGTGTGTGTGTGTGTGTGTGTGTGTGTGTGTGTGTGTGTGCTCTCTTTTTCTTATTTTTTTCGTTTTTTTTTTTATCTTTAATATCGTTGCTCAGGTACATTTTTTCCCCAACATTAAGACAGTCATTTACTGAAGAGGTTTTTTGCCCCGTCATGTAGTCACTCGGCAAAGAGTAATTCCATCAGTAAGACGGTCGCTCGGCAGAGTTTTGCCTTCATTAATTTAGTCTCTCTGGAGGAGTTTTCTAAGATTAATGCAGTCATTCAGCAAAACATTTTGCAACCTTAAGACAGTCGCTCAGTGAAAAAAAAAAGTTCATCATTAACACATTCACTCAGTGAAGGGGCTTTTTGTCAGTATAAAGATAGTTTCTCGGTGGAGAAGTTTTTTTTTCCCGAGAACTTCTCAGTAAACACTTCTTTTTCCAGCAGCTGGACAACTACTGTGTAATGATAATTTTTTTTTTTTTTTTCACTGATTGGTCAGTTTCTCAATAATGTGTTTTCCCAACATAAAGATAGTCACTGGTTTAAGTTTTTTCGATCTTTAAGACAGATCACTCAGTAGAGAGTTTTCTCCCAATATAAAGACCGTCACAGAGCGAAGAGTCTTCCTCTAAACGTTATGATAGTGACTTGGCGAAGACTTCTTTTTTTTTTTTTTTTTTCCTCTCAACATAGTGACTCGGCGAAGACTTTTTTTTTTTTTTTTTTCAACAATTAGATGGTCACTCCCAAATGAGCTTATCCAGAAGCCGGTGTACTCGGTAATGAATTTTCCAACGTTGAACGGTCACCCAGTCGAGAGTTCTTCCAGCCTTAATATTACTGTCAGGGCGTGAAGGGTCGCCCCCCCCTCCCCCCCCCCCCCCCCCCCCCCCCCCCCCCCCCCGCCGAACATTAAGACAGTTCTTCAGTGTTTCCTGACTTCTCAGCTCTTTCTTCTCACACTGTTTTCAAGTAACGTTGGCTAATTCGGATTCCTGTGATTTCCCTGAACTTAAAGCTCATTGTTTTTCAGGGAATGTTGGATCGTTTGATTCCTGCGGCCTTTCCTTGTAGTTTATACACCACGTATTTCAGGAAACGTCGGACTGTTTGATTTCTGTCACTTCCCGGTATCTCAAACTCCATGTCGTGCAGATGATGTCTGATTGTTCGATTGTTCGGTTCCCAGTGATTCTGTGTTTTTTCTTCTTAACTTATCCTGTTTTTAACAATTTCGTGCATTGTTATGTCTTGATCGTTATTGCTGCTCGTTTTAACACGACAAAACGATGTTGTGCAGTGCTATGTCATCGTTGTTGATGGTTTTAACACATGAAGTGTTTAGTTCTTTTTGTTGTTGCTGGTGTTTTTAACAAGCCATACGATTTTGCGCTTTATTATGTCTATATTGCTATTACTGATGGTTTTAACAGTGCATACGTTTTTGTGCAGTGTTATGTTTTAATTGTTAATGCCGTTTTTTTTATCGAGACACACGATTTTGTACGCATTACATTTTCACTGATGCTGTTTCAAAAAAGACATACGACTTTGTGCACTGCCGTTTTCTGTACTGTTGATGCTGTCTTCAACAACACACACTATTTTCTGCGATATTATGTCTTCATTACTGCTAATTTTTTTTTTTTTTACAAGACATACAATTTTGTGTGCACTGGCGATATCATTATTTCCTTTAACAAAACACATGATTTTGTGCAATGGTAGATTTTTTCTCAGTTGATTGGTTGGTTGGTTGGATTTCATTTGTTTGTTCGTTTTTAATTGTGGTGTTACTTTTAACACATGATAATGTGCAGTGGTGTGTCTTCATGCTACAACGAGCCATATGATTTTCTGCAACATTATCTTTTTTATGATTCATTGCCTGTTATTTGAATCAGGCATAATTCTGTGCACTGCAAAGTTTCCCGAGGCTTGCACTGTCATGCTTGTTAGTCTCGTTATGTTCGCGTCACTTTCTCGTACATATGACGTCAGTATAGTAGGATACCTGTTACGTGTTGAACACGTGAACCTACGTGGTGGAACGCTATTTTCTAAGTCAAATGTCCTGCTCAATAGGACAGTGTTTTGTATAAATAATGTACCTTGGTTTTTCGTAAGCGTTACCCTAAAACGTATCAAGAATTCAGCATATGTATTTTACTGCTGCCAAATATTCTACGTTTCATCATTTTAGTTTGAAGCTTAAGTGTAAACCGTAAGCTTGAGACTAAAAAAAGCCTTTGTGACCCTAGCAAGCCTATAACTGGAAGAAATGTTCAGTGCTGTAGATAACTCGTAACTTTGTGCTTGTATGAGCTTACAGTTAATAGAGAGTTTTTGTAACTATAGTAAGCTTATAAGACTTTTTAACTCTGGTAAGTTAGGAATCTATAGAAAATCTTGGTGGTTGTAGTAAGTTTAAAACAAAGTAAAAGTCCTTGTAGCTGTAATAAGGTTATAACAAATGTAAGCTTTCTGTAGCTGTGGTAAGGTATAACTAGCTGTGGTGTCTTTGTAGCTCTAGCAAGAGTATCAAAGTTGTTGGAAAGTTAAGTTCTCTTGGCTGTAGCGGGGTTATAACTAACATATCGTCTCTGAAGCTCTAGGAAGTTTGGAAATTAAAGGTCTTTGTAGCTATAGGCAGAAGCCATGACTTAAAAGTGTTTGTAGGTGTAGGATGCTTATAACTGGAAGAAAGCCTTCGTAGCCGTAGTGAGCTCATAACTATTAGAAAATATTTGTTGCGGCAGTACTTGAATGTAGTGAGCTTATAACTAAACGAAAGTCTTGTAAATAGTAAGTTTATGACTTTTTAAAATGTGTGTCTGAACCCATAAGAATTTTGTGATGATGAATTATCAGCGTACATGCTATTTTCGTGAATTTGCGCGGTGCTTTCCCTCGTTGTCAACCTGAGAAAAGGTATTCGCACATCAGAGACCAATCCGGCCTTTAGCATTGCCTAGTCATTAAGCGACAAGCTGTTAGCTTGGTTTTTCCCCTCCCACACGACTTATTATCGCAAATTACCTGTATAACCTCATTATGAACACGTAACGAGAAGCATCAACAGTCTCCCCAGAACGGGGCATAACTGGCACTAATTCACCATTCAAACAAACACTTAACTGTTGGAGCAGGGCAGTGCAGGAGAGGTATGGTTTGTCGCATTACGAGGACTGAGCCGGAAATATCGGTTCTAAAGTCGTCAGAGCCAGTCCTTTGAAACAACAAGAATAAATGTTAAGTTATGCGGTACAGGTCTGTAACGGTACTGTTTCTTTCAGCCCGGGCTCATATGTCGTCATAAACAGTGGCCTCTGTGCAGCAAAAACCCCCGACCCGGTGCTGAGTCAACAACGTGGTTCATTGCCCGTTCACCCCCCCCGAGAGAGGACACAGACGGGGAGTTCCGCGTGCCTTGTGCAAGACAGGCCTTTGTCCATGCATTATCGCCTGAAAGCCAGCTGCCGAACCAGCTCATAAACACCCACGCCTGTAACCTGGCAACCTACCTCTCAGCTTTCCTTGGTTAGTCGGACTTCTCTTTCATACCTCTAAAGGTCACCACCGGTCCCTTCACTCTGGTATTCACGGGGCAAACAGCGAACTCAGGAAGTCAGCGTGGGTCACGTGGGAGAGAAAAGTTACCACGCTGTGACCTTTCGTTGTCAACAGTGGGCAAAAGCATTTAATCTGACTATTGGCTGTCGATCGAACCGCATGGTTATCGATGGATTCTAAAGATATACTGTGAGCGCTGCTTGTCAACAATGGTCAGTGACTCGCAAACCATGAACCATCATGGATGGAGAGCTCCGTACGTTAGCCAGCGCCTGATTTTGCGTCCAGAACACTGTTCCCTCATCATCAAGAAAGGAAATGGAATGGAACCATATTAACCATCTGTTTTTTAAAGCTTGCTTATTCTTCAAAGTTATAGATCTACGTTTATCTGTAGACCTATATGTGCACAATCTGTGTGTGTCTCATCTGTGTGTGTGTGTGTGTGTGTGTGTGTGTGTGTGTGCCAGCGTCTGTACATCGTATGTGTGTTTTTGTGAGCGTGTACTCTTCTACCCATATGAAGGACCAGTTTTTCTGAAGACATTTTGAAATTATTCAACACCCAGATGTGCTCAGTACCAGTGCATAGATATACACGTGGAGTGGGTGGATAGGATATTGGCATTGTATTGGTCGAGAATTCCATTGCCTATAACGAAGGCAGTCACCAATTCCGGTTACCGCTGATCTGATCAGCTCCCTGTTTGCTTACTGTACACTGATTGACCGTCTGTTCGCCACACTTTTCTGCTAGTCCTAGAGTCGAATTGTCAAACTAGGACACACACACGTTGGTTCGCTTGTAGGCAAAGACTACCGGCAGGCAGGGGTCTTGCTGAACGACAGTAACAATCTGTCATACTTAGTTATCTGAGAGGACGGATTGAATGATTCTCTCATGGAGAGCGGTGACTGTGGTGCCGGGAAGTGGTTAGTGACCTGAGCGAGCGAACGGGACTCCGACAAAAGTGATGAGTTGGAAAGTGAGGCGAGATACTGTTCCTCTTCTCACTAGTGTCTTTGTCTTCGACCAGTGTAAGCAACAAGGCTTTTGTTTGATTCTTTGTTTTTAAAGCTTTTAATAGTTTTTTATTTTGCTGGTCAAAATGAAGGTAAAGGACGCTTTACAAGCGTTGAAGCAAGAAAATTATTTGAAATTACAGCTAGGTCTCAAAGTAAACGGTTATTACGCATATCGGCTGACATGGATTGATGCTGATCCAAACCAAACAAATTCTTCACAAGTCAGGATCTGAAGCAAACGTGCGGCATAATGATTATAAGGAGACATCCCGGAGGGACTCCAGAAATCCTGCATGACCAAGGGAAACGACCGGACTGGTGATAAAACCTCTACCTCGTGGCCTGCGTACTGAGAACATAGAGCTAGAGAGAGAGAGCACTGATTACTGGACTAGTAAAAAACCTCTACCCCGCGGTTTCGGTACAGAGAGAGAGAGAGAGAGAGAGAGAGAGAGAGAGAGAGCACTGATTACTGGACTAGTAAAAAAAACCTCTACCCCCCGCGGCTTCGGTACAGAGAACAGAAAGCTGTAGAGAGAGACAGAGCACTGATTACTGGACTAGTAACAAACCTCTACCCCGCGACTTCTTCGGTACAGAGAACACACACACACACACACACACACACACACACACACACACACACACACAGAGAGAGAGAGAGAGAGAGCACTGATTACTGGACTAGTAGTAAACCTCTGCCCCGCGGCTTCGGTACAGAGAACAGAGAGCTATAGAGGGCCTTAATTACTGAGCTAGTTAAGAAAACCTCAACCCGCGCCGTTGATACAGAGAACAAAGGGCTACAGAGAGCCTTGATTACCCAAGTATCAGTGACCTACCGTGAGAGGTCAATAGCAATAGTAACAATAACTGCATGGTTGACTATGTGTTTACTTCAGAGGCCTTTATGACATCATTTTTTATCATTAATTTCTTGTATTATTCCGATTTTGAAACAGTATTTGATTTTATGAATGTAACTTGTCCATTGCTTGTTTTATTAATGAATAAATCATGTAGAAAATTCTTCAAGTGCATAATGCCAAAGTATAGCGGTATGGAAGTAAAGTAAGATGTGGAAAAAATATCACAGACTTTGTTCAGTGTGTCCGTAGCATGAAACAGTGGAAACACATAGTCTAGTCATTGATTCTTTTCCCATCATTTTTTTTAATGACAAATTAAGGTCAAAAGTTGTATTTGATGGGAGACTCGGTGCACAGTTTACTATGGACTGTTTACAGTTATTCATTTTACTTTTGACAGATGGTAGGTCACCGAGAGCTGTTGGGTCGCTTCAGTTAAAAAGTAACGATCAAGAGAAGTGACATTACGATGTTCATTTAGGATTTAGATAGCAACGTATTAACAGTGGAATCGGTGTACTCTTTGTTAATTATACCAACACCTAGATATTCATTTTTTCCACACAGTTGAGTTTAAATCTGGTCTGTAAAGATCTTGTAGCTAAAGCAAAGCGTGCAGGTGTCTGGTTTGTGCAACACACGTCAAGATTAGCAAATTGATATAAAAAAAAAAAAAAACAACAACAACAACAATGTCTTTAGTTCGTGGAGGGGGGGGGGGGGGGGGGGGGGGGGGGGGACTCGAAGGTGAAAGACGCTTTAAGGGTTGCCCAAGTTTCGAAGCAAGAGCATGTTTTAAAATTACAATCATGTTCCGAAAAAGTTGAGTAAATTTAATTCGTGCTATTTCCGAATTTGGGTCCTTTATGAAAATTACTGGAACACTAATACAAATACCAAGTGCTGTAGACTATGATTAGACAAGTAGTCACCCCATATGTTACAGTTCGGTGATTAGATGCATACGCTGTTACTAAAGCTAACACAAATCGAAGCATCGGGATGCGAAACAAACTTCAGATTTGGACCCCAGTTGAAAAGAAAAGGTAAAACTTAAATTCTATTAACTTGCGCTGAGATGTGTATGATTCGTACTCAAATTCAGGATTATACCTGATTCGAGATAGTTTAACTCGCTTAGAGCTATTCCAACATACTTATGAAATAATTATATCACGCCAAAATTTTTATTTGTGATTTCCGAAGCCTCAGGGCATCGTCACTATTCAAATCAGTAGACTGAATGCCACCTTGTCTATCTTTTGTGTAAAATGCAGGTGAAGATGTCCATTTAGTGTCGTACTGCCTGGCCTTGAACGATCTCAGGAACCACTGTAGCAAGCAGTCTTCATTACTCAGAGTGGTATTGTTACGGCAGTCAACGTGAACAGATTGTCAGTCTGATATACAACACATTTCATTTGTTCTCTATGCGGCAGACAGCCTCGTGTTTTATCAATCTTTCTTTTGGTTGTTGAAAATACTGTGCTTATCACTGTAAACACCATAGACGTAGAGGTTTCTTTCACGTCTCTGTAAACACCAATGCTTTGGCAATCCTTGAATGACTCAATCAATTATACTCTGTCCCTCTTTCCTCCCCACCCCACCCCATCTCTCTCGCATGTGTGTGTGTGTGTGTGTGTGTGTGTGTGAGTGAGTGTGCGCGCGCCTGTGTACATCGCTTACATTTATACCTTACATAGCTTATTTTAGCCAGCATGTTTGAAATTCAGTTCAGTCTTTAAAAGGCAAGCATTACAAAGAAGCAGACACTGCGGTCTTCTCCACGTAATGGCAATGACCAGAATCACCCTTGTTTGAGAGAGACAGACAGAGAGTGAAGTAGAGACAGCAGATGGTGTCAAGTACATTTCAGTTAAAATCTAAAATACGATTTTTTTTTTTTGAAGCAGCAGATGGCAAAAGGAACAAATTAGCAAATTAGTTCAATGAAAAATAGTGTCCTATAGTCGCATATATCACTCTGAAAATAGCAACACGAGTTCAAAGACGTTTCCACACACACACACACACACACACACACACACACTCAGTTTTTCTTCTCCCCAACTCCCTATGCCTCCTTCGATCCAGCCAGCAGTGTGTTGTATCGTGTCGATCACATCAAAAAGAGGCCAAAACTGGCCCAATACCCGCCGTCACAAGCGGTGCATCGGCGTAGGAGTGCGTCACTTGTCGCGCTCTTGACACACAAGTCACAAGGCCATGACACCGCTCGGCTAAAGTTAGAGCAGGGCCGATCACGCTCAGGCCTCCATATAGAGTAGTGTCCCCACCGTCATTCCGCAACTTCCGTTTTCGGTGACAGGCGTTAAGGAAGACAACAATCCTGGTTAGCTGCTCCGTTGGACTAGAATGATTGCCCTTCAATTTTTTTTTTTTCCCATGACTCCATGGCGAAAAATGTGGAAGAAGTCGTCAGTGATCACATCGTTTGCTACACCTGATCCGGTTTACTCAAGATTGAATTTCTATGTTTATACGCATAGTTAAGAAAGTAAGCTGTGTGTTTTGCTCATATCTCACAAGAGTTCATTTGTGTGTCAACAGTTACGCCAACTGATTTGTACATCTGTCTTTATCAGCCCCCATATTCGCCTGTATGGTTGTCTAGGCTCAGACATGACTTGATCTGCCCGTCAACAGAATTTCAAAATTTTCTTTTATTTTCATTATTGTAGCATTAAAAAAACTGTAAATGGTATTGCCGCACAAAAGCACTCAATTTGATTGTGATCTATCACAACACTTAGATCTTCTTCTCCCTATATGATTAAAAAAGTTTGTGGTAATGATGCCAGAAAATGCGAACACACACACACACACACACACACACACACACACACACACACACACACAAACCAAACAAACAAAAAAGACGCTTTTGTGTTGTACATTTTGTGCCCAGTGGTACATGTTTGACAGCTTTTGAAATAGAAATCGGTTAAGTACTGCCAGCTCATATGGAAGACAGATTTGGGGGCTAGTCTTAAAGAGACCAAGACATCTATCCATCAAATACAATGAAAGGTGCGTCAACCCGACAGTTCAGTCGAAAAACAAACAAACAAACAAACAAACTTCAGATCTTCTCGTGCAACACGATGGAAACATGCCGGCCACTTCACCATGCTATTTGGTTCTGGACAATAGAGGTGAGTTTTTTGTGACGAGGACCACGTCTGAATGGCGTGGCACGCCCTTTTGCCTTCCGTCCGGCCTGTTAGCTTACGTAAAACATCTGCCAAACAACGAGAAGGCTAAATTAGGAGAACATTCCTCACGAAATAAACCGAGTTATACACCCCTGATTCTCCAGTGAACTGGTTTGTTTTGTTTCACACGTTGTCTCTGATTTGTACCAGGGGATGAAACAAGGTTGGTATGATTCTGCAGCATGTCGCTGGTATGTTCATAAAAAAGAGCGATGACGGCAAATTATTTATGGCGGTTGAAAAAAAAAAAAAAAAGTTTTTCATGACACCACTGACCCTGTGTTTTGAATAACCGTGAAAAAATCCGGAAAACGATTAAAAAAAAAAAAAAAAAACCAGCAAAAAGCAATTCAAAATTCACAAAGCAACAATGGACAGCTTTAATTTCATGTTCCATTACAGGATCTAGACTCAAGCATAATCTTCACCTGAATGCATAAACGAACAGAACATTGTGTGTTGAATTGTTCACCAACGCTGGTTTGTATTCGCTTAGTGCTCGTTTGGCGCACAGATAACTGCAACAAGCAGAGAATGAAGATTTGGTGCAGGGAGAAATAATGGAGGAATTGAAAAAAAAAGCATGAGAAAATATACAGATGCGTTCTTTGACTTTATCTCATGAAGATACTGGCCAAGTTCAAACAAACTCAAGAAAGTCTTTAGTGGCAGTCAGCACTTATACTGATCAATTACACGTATTCAGTTCAAGCATTCGACCATTCAAACATAAAATGATACCTGTGGACTTTATTAAGCTTACAGTTTGGAGCAGACGGTGACGCCATGAGTATGAATGTAACTGCAATAGGAAGTTACTGAATTTGAAGAGGGTCTTCCCGAGCACAAAGCGCTGAGGAACGCCCAAATCCACACCCCACATGGACCTATGTGGCAACAGTCTGCTTCAGGCAATTACAGATTCCCAACCTTTAAACTAAACCTACAGAAGCGGAAATGACTGAAGTTATGCAGAAGAAGGCGTAGGTTACGACTAACTTAGTCAAATGCCTTTGGAAAGTCCGTTAAAAATGTATCGCTCAGGCCGTCTCCCTCTAATGCATTTGAGACCTCGTTGGTCCAGCCTACACGTTCGGCATCACCGGATGGTTTTCCTCCGAAGCCGTATTGCTTTCCTTAGGGAGACACAGGCTTATCACATGAACAGACGAGGAAATCGTGAGTTTCTCTGATTCTTAACTCTATACTTCTTACCTTTCACGAAAACTGAGATGTGGGCGAGTTCGACAGCTGTTAGTGGAAAAAGGGTGTTTGGTAGGAGGGGCAAGCTCAGTAGCACGCTCCTGTTTACGACTAAGGATAATCCCTTTCACAGCCTAAGGCTTTCTTTCTGTTGCCGTATTACACTCGTTGTCAACATTGAAAGCCGAGGTGTTGGTGCGTGTGCGTAGGAGCATGTCAGAAATGTTGTATCATTGGGGCACATTTTTTCCGAGAATTCCATACATTTTTGTTTTATTTAATTGCATTTATTTTACTGTATTCATTCTGTTTGATTCATTTGTGTATTTTTTTGGGATTGAACACATACTGCAGAATGTGTCGAGAATTTCGGATATACATCTCTCTAGCGAGATTAACACCACATGAGACGATGTCTTCCTACGCAGTATATAGCCATGGGAACTTTTTTTTCATCTGGAAGCTGGGTAGAGAAGTTTGGGCTGTTGAGGGGTTCCATGCTGTCTTCTGGGTTTTTTGTTGTTGTTGTTTTGTTTGTTTGTTTTGTTTTGTTTTTTTGGTGCTTTGTGGTTTTCATTCATCTTTCTCCATCTCTGTCTCTGTCTCCCTGTCTGTCTGCCCCCCCCCCCCCTCCCCCCCATCCTCCCCCCTCCACCGCTTCCTCTCTCTCTCTCATCCACACTCACAAACACGCACACACGCGCGCGCGCACACACACACACACACACATACACGCGCCCGTGCGCGCGCGTACACACACACAGATCCAGAGACTGAATTATCCTGTCACAGTTTAGGGGGACACCGAGGACGTCAGTCAAAAATCAAACTATGAAAAAATAATATAAATAACAGAGGCCGTAAAAAAAAATGTACGTTCAAACAGCAAACAGAAACTGAACTCCATTAGGCCGTATTTTCTCAAAGTATTAATTCTGCACAAAGTTACACGATATTCTTTTTTTTTTTTCTGAATGAAACAAATTTACTTACATTCAACAAGGCTTTCCTACAATTAGAAAACAATCTTCAAAAAATATAATCTGACTTGACAAAATACATGTACATGCTCTCTCTCTCTCTCTCTCTCTCTCTCTCTCTCTCTCTCTGTCTGTCTGTCTCTCTGTCTCTCTCTCTCTCTCTCTCTCTCTCTCTCTCTCTCTCTCACACACACACACACACACACACACACACACACACACACACACGCACTCACGCACGCACGCGCGCACGCACGCACACAGTGATACTGGTTTAAAAAACGTGCCCTTGCCAAAATTAAAAAAAAAGAATGAATGATATTTTGTTTTAATTCCATTTTATCTTAGTTGCTCTGTTCTGAATGACTGGAATTCAGAGCACATTACATGCCGTCTAATTTTTGGAAAGGTCCTAGTAGTCAGTTTAGATTGACACTGCTTATGTCATCAAGCAATAGCGAACTGTTAGGAAAGTTTTCAATATATTTGTACAAAGTTGCGTTCTATTGTCATGTCCTGAATGCATTATGAGAATGTATTGTTAATAATCTAATCGTGTATTTATTAGAACTGCATTTTTTGTTTTGTTTTTGTATGTATGCTTAATCAGGGGCATGGCCTACATATGAATAAACTTTCCCTCTCCCACCCCCCACCCCCATCTCTCTCTCTCTCTCTCTCTCTCTCTCTCTCTCTCTCTCTCTCTCTCTCTCTCTCTCTCTCTGCTCTCACTCAAATGCACGCGCGCACATACAAACACACTTATATACACAGCTTTTAAAACTGACTTTCAACTTTTTAAATGCTTTTTTTTGGTGCATTTTTTGTCATATCTCAGAACTATATTTTTCATTTATTTGATTTTTATTTCATTTATTTACGTAGATCTTGGGGTGCGGTTGAGTAGCCACAGTTATACAAACAGCAGCTAAATGAAGTTAATCATTACCCAGCATACCAAGGACGTCACATCAACCAAACATCCGTCTGTGACGGTACATTTGGGACGTTTTGGGGCGGCATTTTACTTCTTTTTACGAGAGGAATAGATCATAACTGAGGTCACCACGATAGCAGGGCACAACGGGCCGTACACAGACCTGTCTTGTTTTTTTTTGGGGTTTTTTTTTTTTTTTTTTCTTTTTTTTTGCAATGATTGTCAATGAAATGATGCTTCAGCGTTCCATTCAGATCTGAAACGAAATAACAGAGTATACGCTTCTTTTCATAATGTATCCCAGCGTCAGTAAGAATCGAGAAATACCTGCTGCATGGGTACAGGAATTTTAGCGGTATTCTCACCCGCTTGCATGGTTCCAGTCTTTCCGTTTGAGCCCATAGATACTCCACCTCCGACTGAAGTCTGGGTTGGAGATGGCTTTGACCAAGAGATCCCGTAAATCATGCCTCGGACTGGACTCGAACTCGAACCCACGGATAGCTTGGCACGCTAAGCCGTCACGTTAGCCACCAGGAAAGAGGTGCCAGCACTAGGGCCCATTTCTTTCTGTAGTAGCCTCAGTATACGATGTAACGGTTCGATTGCAAGACAGAAACTGTCAGGCAGTTTTACACACTATTGTGAAACGTTTTGCACAAAATAATTGTTATCCATAATCACAGTTATATTTTGTGTTGAATGAAAACCGAGTTTCCATAAAAGCTTCAAAATTGAAAACCTCTTTCAATAATTGAGCTACACCTCCGCTTATATTGGACACATCCTGATTTTTGCTAGTCTGACTGATTTCTCATTAAAACGAAACAAAACAAACAGAAACCCACCCCACCCCCAAAATTAAAAAAAAAAAATCGGGACATACAACAATGAAAAAAAAACAAACAAACATGCACGGAAATATAAAAATATAATGGCATGTACACAAGCAGGAAGAGTAAACGTCTGAAAAAGAAAAAAAAAAAATCTTCATTGCTTAAAACAGGATAGGATAAACACGCAGTTATAATGTATGCTATAAGAGCGATTCACACAAATGTTATCATATTCGCGAAACTAGGAAGAGGAAACGACTGAAAATGTCTTTAATGGTTAAATAGAATAAAGCATGCTGCAGTAATGCCTGCATTAATGGGCTTCCTTGCACGCGCGCGCGCGAGCACACAGACATACACACGCACGCACGCACACACACACACACACACACACACACACACACACACACACACACGCACGCACGCACGCACACACACACACACACACACACACA
>JADBJO010001526.1:67500-112500 GCA_016801955.1 Conus betulinus | reverse complement strand
TACTAATCTGTGTGTGCGCGCGCGCGTGCGTGTAGAACAATTTGAACAATTAACGCGTATCGCGCGCGCGTGCGTGAGACAATTTGAACGATTAACGCGTAGTGAGAAAAAAAAAAAAAAAAGTAAAGCGACTAACATCCGCTTAGTTTTTGTTTAAATTGGGCTTTGGATATGTGTAGGAAACATTTGCTTAAATTAGGATGTGGTAAAAGTGTAGGAAAACCAAGGTGTCGAATCAGTTGACCGAATTTATAAGTGGCTGGACACAAAATTTGTTAGATTAAAACTGGCAGGATTGGTGCAATCGCATTAGTTCAAGCGAAAATGTTAGAGTGTATTGATCAATCAAAACGAGTAAGACTCGGGAACTGTACCGGACATTGGACGCAAATAAACGTCAACTGAATTCAGTTCGGTTCATGTTTATAGCCCAGTCGACTACGAGGAGCAATGATAGGGCTGAAAGATCATTCAAAATAAACATATCGAGCGAACGTTTGATAAATTTTAACTCGGGGCGTTACATGACAATTAATGAGATTCACCTCGTTATAGCATACATATATACAAATGATCTGGCCCATGTCCAAAAGTAATAACAATAATAACAATGAAAGAAGATGAGGTATTTAAGTTTGTGATGTCTTCTCCTTGATCATCTTCGACATGATCCTATACTGTTCGTAAAAAAAAATAAAAAAAAAAAAAGACGAAGAAGGGGGAAAAAAAATCAAGGGTAATGAGGAAGTTTGTGACATTTCTGTATTTGGCTTTTTAACACAAAAAAAGACGCAACTGCCAAAGATACGTTGAGTTAATCTGGTGCTCATGCCTAGCATTTTTTGTTTGTTTGTTTGTTTGAAGTTGTAGGCTGCTTGATAAATTGTCGTTTATAAGACCATTGGTTAAGACGAAAATGCTGTAGAATTAACTGTCCATATCTTATGTCACACACACACACACACACACACACACACACACACACACAGACGCGCGCGCGCGCTCACAGAGAGAAAGGGAGAGAGAGAGAGACGGGACGTGCGTTCGCTTTTGCACCTGAATGTCAATGACTGCAGCTGCCAAAGTTCATTATATTCAGGTTTAATGCCCTTACCTGCTGTCTACGATGATGTGACTGCAGGGATACCACCAGCATGTCATTATAACCAGCCCTTACCTGCTGTCTACGACCAGGGTTGAAGGGATGTCCAGAGTCCTAGAGAACGTCCAGAGTAGCAGCAGCAGTATTATCATGGTGGAGGGAGTAGGCCTCGGGCGCTGGTGTGTCGGCGACGCATCCACCAAACCTTTAGTCAGGCAAACATTGATATACCAGACAGCGTCAGGCTGTTCTTCTGTCACATGGAAGCGGCACTGAGGTAACATGACCAGATGTTTGAGAACAAACAAGGAAATCACCTGTTTTGCTGCGCTCCAGCTCCGGCAAAGTTTCACTGGTGAACTGTCACCCGAGAAAAGACAAACTACAGACTGCTGCTTTGCGGAGCATGCTGGAAGGCTTAAGTTTCATCACACCAGTTACGATGTACCATGCACATTTTCCTCCGTCAAGTTTCCTCAACATATGGGTACACCACTCTACCTCGCTGTCCTCTGTGAACTGATGTGTACCATATGATCAGAACACTTCCGATATAGATTAAAAAAAAAAAAAAAAAGTTTTTAGCTCCGCCGAACAACGTGGACAAACGAATCACGAGACAAAACACAATGCGTTTCGACCTCTTAGGTCTTCTTCAGGCAGGATAAACAACACTCAGGACAACGAAAATGAAGAACGAGCAATCTCTTATCGTTGTCAAATTCGGCGCAAGATGGGCGTTGAATTGGATACTGAGAGGATCATGGAGGATGGGGTCTAGTAGTTATGCTCCTTAATGAAATCGTCGTCGCCACTGTAATATGTATCTCCTTTGTAGTGATCGGCGGGTCTTCTTTTACAGGCGCTTTCATGTTGACCACGGTTTCTTCAGTGGTGACCTACCAAGACATCATCATTATCATCATCCGTATAGTGTCCTCAATCAACAAGCTGATTATTCTGACACTTGTAACGGGGGGTGGGGGGGGGGGGGGGGGGGGGGGGGGGGGGTATGGGTATGGGCGCGAAAAAAGGAGAAAAAAAACCACAAAAAACGAAGAAAGCAGCTTGTGACTACTGGTGGAGTTTACGAGCTCCGACGTGAACATGCCAAGAGACGCGGCTCCAACCACAGCCTCAGTCAATGAATCGTTCCACTCAGTGATGGTTCGCGGGAGGAACGAATAACTCCGGCAGTCCCGTTGACACTGAAGTCTAGCAAGCTGCCCAGAGTGTGCTCTTCTGTCCCTCTCTTTAGGTGCTCTCAACTTTGGCTTCTGTGATTTTACGAAGTTTGCCAAAATCAACCTGGACCATGTTAACAAATCTTAAATAAATGTCAGCGAACCGCCCAGAGAAACGTGGACAAACGAGTCACAAGACAACACAAAACGCGTTTCGACCTCTTAGGTCTTCCTCAGGTGAAAAAAAAAAAAACGAACAAAATAACGAAAATGCACTTAGCTTTGATCGCTTCAGATTGCTTCTGAGTTCAGCGTTGCCTTCTTCCTTGCGCTGAACTCAGAAGCAATTTGAAGCGATCAAAGCTAAGTGCATTTTCGTTATTTTGTTCGTTTTTGTTTCACCTGAGGAAGACCTAAGTGGTCGAAACGCGTTGTGTGTTGTCTTGTGGTGACTCGTTTGTCCACGTTTCTCTGGGCGGTTCGCTGACATTTATTTAAGATTTGTTTAGATTTCCGCCTGCAGTCGTTTCACTGTGCAACTGGACCATGTTGTTAATGATTTTGTGCATCATGATGAGCTTGACGGTCATCACATTGCAGTTCTCTTCTCTCCCAACACGTGTGTTACCTGAAAACAGTGGTGCGTCATGGAGAAGGCTGTTCACAGCAATGTATCAAAGTTTGGAGGCTGTCTTTAAAAAAAAAGTCTTACCCAGGCGGTAGCCATCGCACGTCACGACACCAAAAAAATCACGTCATGACTGTCATATGTCGACGTCAAGACATTTTGCATGCCAAAGCCATGTAGGGCTAGCTGCATGGGATAAAATTAGGTGTCGTCGTGTCTATGACGACCAGTGCTATGCAATGACATAGGAAAATAATATGTTTAATTTATTTGCCTGCAGGACTGTCTACTTTTAGGTGCAGGTGCTTGTGTAAATTCTGTGTCACATTCATATGCCTGGTCCTTATGATTTCTTGATGTGTATTTTGCTCTGCTGCTTTCCCTTGCTTTGTCCTTCTCTCGAATCCTCGGTCGACGACGGTGTAGCCTCCAAGTCTTTCCCCTCCCCTTTCCTTTCCCCCTTCCTCGTCTTCCCCCACTGTTTGCGCGTCCGAGAGTGAATTCCCCTCCTTTCCTCGTGGCTTCATTTTTTTTCTCTTCCTTTTGCCCCTCCTTCCTTCCCCCGGCCCCCCCACTCCCTCTCTCTCCCCGGTCTCTCCCCCCCCCCCCAGCCTCAGCTCTCACTGCGGCTGGATCTTATGTAAACACAAAAAACTGGCATCTTTCCTTTCTCCCCTTCTTTCCCCTTTCTTTCCCCCCTACTGGGTGTTTGTGGTGCGGGTTGGTGGAGTGGGTGGGTGATAGATATCCCATGTTACAAACAACAGTGTATAATAACGCATTCCCTCGGAGTGTGTGTGTGGCGTGTGTGTGTGTTTTGTGTTTTGTTGTGGTGTGGCTGAGTGTGGGGGATAGGGTGGCGCGCGTTAAAAAGGGCGGGCGTGTAGAAGTATTTTGAGGTGTTGTAAGAGTGTGGTTGTGTTTTGTGTGTGTGTGGTGTGTGGTGTGGCGCGCGCGCGCGCCGCGAAGTATCCTTTAAAGCCCGAGGTTTGGGGGTCCCCAGAACGTCAAGTCTTAGCGTAATCCAAGTCGGGGGGGTCAGAATCATAAATATTTATTGTTTTCAGCTATCCCATACATGCAGGGACTCCACTGATTGTAGCGTCGGTCGTGAACTGCAAGATTATGTATTTTCGTGGTCAGCTCAATGTAAAATAATTTTTCTTACGGAATGTATGGTCGACACTCCGCAAGTTATTTACGCCTACCGGCCGCTACATTGGAGGCGGGTTAAGAAGACGTTGTGAAGATGATAAGGGAACGTCAAAACTAAAAGATGGGGATGCACGAAGAGAAGAGGGAGTCATTGTGACAGGGGGAAGGAAGGGTAACAATAGGTTAGGATGGGGAAACTTCTTGGGGCAAGGGAGGGGAAGGTGTAGTGCAAGGAATGAAGAAGTGATGTGTGGTGTGGTGTGAAGGTGTTGTGTGTGGCGGGGCATGTGTGTGGAAATGTGCGCGCGCGCGCGCGCTTGTTAGGGGCGGGGGTGTAGACAGGGGGAAGGAAATTAAGGATAGGAGAGAGTGTGAGAAGAGTAGGAAGGGAAAGGATAGAAGTGGGGGGCCAATAAAAAAATGTAAATACACAATAATAAAAGATAAAAGACGAAATAGGAAGATCACCAAAAATACAAATGAGAGGTAATAAAAAAACGAGGTAAAGGAGGAAACATACGAGAGTGGGAATAGTTAATAACTTGGGCGAAAAACTGCTGGACTAATGGGGCATTTTTCTACCATTTCTAACAAACACGCACACACACACAGCACACACAAATGCAAGAGGGTACATGAGGGGCTGTACCGGGACGCCACGTTTTTTGTGATACGACGGGTTGGGGATTTGCAGCTAGCACCGAGACGTGACACAGAAACTTGCGCGCGGGGTACGCGCGCACACGTTTTGCTATTTACCTCAGGAGGGGTGTTTGAAAGGAACGTGGGGTGGAAAATGAAACAAGCGCTTAAAATAATAACAAAAAACACGTCGTGAGTAAAAATCAAAGTCAAAAAAAAACAAAAAAATAATGTACTTACGTACACTGTACGCACGAATATGACGTTCGTTGTTACACGACCCACAACCATGTAATGCCATCCCTGGGTGGCCAGCTGAGATATGGGGTGTGTCTGACGGTGTAGTGTTCGTGTTGGTGGGGGGGGGGGTGCAGATTTTGTGTGTGGGTTGACGTGTGTTGCTCTATCTTGCTTATGTGAGCTGTGTGTGCTATTGTACGGTCCGTTCGTGTCTGTCTGGTTGGTGGTCTGTGCAGTGGTGACGTGGTCGTGCTTCGACTGTGTGGGTTGAGGTGTGGGTTGAGGAGGTGGGCGTGAGAGTATGGTTAAGAGTTCTCAAAAAATGTTAGGGGATCTATCGTCGAATATGTAGTGTGCTCAGTGAGTGTCCTGGGAAGGAAACCGCTAAAGCGGGCGGTCCGAAAGCAATCGGTCTGAATATATCGGGCGGCTGTGGCCGGTAAGCGCTGTTTGGTTGGGTCCGGTGTGGCAGCTCGGGTGAGAGTGTGTGACAGGAGCTGGATGGAAAGCTGTGCGGTCATCTGTGGGAGAGGCTTTTTCCGCCCTGTGGCAGGTGCACGCACTGACCCACACGCGCGCGTCGGCTTTCACCACTAGTCCATAACCGCACACACAGTCCGCGCCGTCCACACGGCTGGAAGGGTATGGAAAAAAAAAAACAAAACAAAACACTCAGGCAGTACGTACTCCAAGTACGAGGACAGGGGGGCTCGACCCGTACATACTAGCACTGGCGACCGTCGGCGTGCATTCACACTACGACGCCTCCTGTACTCCGTCTTCTCCTCTGTCTCCATTGACGCTGACGAACCGGAAACCGAAGAAAAGCGAGGCGAACCAGCCCGCCGCCATCGCTCCGACTCTCCTCCCAGGTCTGACGGCGTCCCGCCCCCTGCCCGGTCCCCAGAGTGAAAACTACCTGGACTCGTCACTTATCCCTTTCCGTCCCTTTTTCCACTCACACCTGACTTTCTCTCTCTTCGGCTCACACCATTCCACACCACTTTTTTCCCACCATCTTGTAATGCTTCAGCCTACAACACCACTACATCGACACGGGGCCTATCCACATATTCGCACTATGCCTCGCTTAGCGTTCGCGCGCGCGCATATATATATGTTCTATATCTCTCTCTCTCTCCTCCGTAACCTCCACTTTCCATTTCCCCCCACTCCCAACACTGATTACTCTCACACACACACCACACACCACACACACCCCACACAGCACAATCACATATATATCTATCGATCTATTATGTTATATATGCTCATCTCATCGCATCTATGGATTTAATCATTTAAAGGCCTTAGCCCCATATAATGAGGGCGATAACAATATTACAGAGAAATTATTATAATAAATAGCAGCAGAATCACGAGTCCCTACAAATGCAGTATAAACAGGATTATGATAACATTGTTTCTCTTAGCTGAAAAAGCTTTACAGAACTTAACTCCGAAACACGCTCTCTTTCTCTGATGACATTACCGAGGAAAAACGAAACAGGCATGGTGATTGATTGTAAAATTTCCCAGGTGTTAGTTGCACACGGATATCATTACAAGCAGGGCACTGCAAACAGAATGAACTTCATCTTCAATTGATTCTTTACAAAGCGGACAGAACAGTTTCGCCGCAACTTACGTTTTTTTGCAGCGATTAGCATGCACTTTTATTTCAGAGAGTCCAAGTCTAAATCTAGTGAAGGCAAATCGTAAATGTTTTTTCTTTTGTTAACAGAGGTACTTTTTAACTAGATGTGAGGAACTATAAACTTTGTACACACCAAACCTGTTACTTAATAGAATATGGCTTTCCCATGTTTGCCATCTACTGTCGATCAATCTTTGTCGAATTGCTTGAATAAACTTACTTTCTTCTCCTACTCCTTGATATATCCATGCATACCCTCGTCCCAGCTCAGATAAACAAATACGTAGGCTATATTTGAAACTCAGTTAATTTTGCCCCTTGAATCGAGATCAAATAATGTATCATACGCTTTTCGTGGTACCCTATCATATTCATTTTTAACAACCTTTTAACCAGTAGCGAACATTTTTAACTGCAGAATTTATGTATATTGGGTACCTATTCGTTTCACCATACACTAAATCCGTTTGGAGTTCTACGCTCCACACCTAAAAACTTTTTTTTTTTAACCCAGTTAAATTAACCTATTCACAATGAACAGTAGCGTTCTTATCTAACCCCCATAGTTCTCAACCATACTGCACAATGGGTTGTATCTGTGCATCAACAATTTTGACAAACACTTCTAGGAGTTGTTATTTAATACAGACAATTTCTTCATAAAAAGTAATAACACATTCCTAGCTACTAGAAAGGTCTCTACAAGCGCGGCAACAAAAAATCAGGCGATGTGGAAAAATATGCCTAGGGATTTATAAACGTTTACAGCGGGCAAATTGAAGAGAACCATCATACATCCAATTTTCACCGTTGCAGCCAAGTGACTTGCTTTTCTATAAACAATAATCTTGCTTTTTTTTTTTTTCAAAATTGACTTTTAATTCTAATCTATCGGCTGAGTACTCTAAATTATTTAGTTGTCTCTGCAAACCCAAGACACAGTCTCCGAGAGCAAAACGCTACACCATCTGCAAGCAATAGAATAAAGAGTTCCGTTAGATCGTTGGTAAATCTAGCGCCGTGCTTGTCGTTTTTTACTATTTCAGTTGCGAGCTCATGAATAAATAATGAAAATCATCTGAACCTCTCCGTCTCATCCCCACGTAACTCCACTACAATTCTCCCCACTAACACACACTGATTCTCTCTCTCTCATTTCTCTCTCTCTCACACACACACACACACACACACACTGATTCTCTACTCTCTCTCCTTCTCTCTCTCCTCTCTCTCTCTCTCACACACACACCCAAAAGTAAACAACTCCCACCCACCACCCCACCCCCCCGCCCCTTCTGACACTGACACGCTTGAGTGAGCTTGATTCGAACTTGTTTGTGAAATATTTTTTTTTATAGTTTGCTATTACCTGTGGTTTCAGGTTAACTTTCCTGTCGATGACAGATCCTTTCCCTTTCACCCCTCCCACGAGACCATCATCCCCCCCCCCCATCCCACCCACACACACATCCCCCCCCCCCCCCCCCCACCACACTCACTCACATACTTCCCAAAGCGCCCCATCCCCAATTTTGCTTTCAGGAACGGTTGGATTCAGACACGGATCATGAAGCACGTTTGTTTGGAAGTGAACCGCTTCTGCGCGACTCATGAATCAATCATTCAAAAAAAAAAAAAATCAAATGCTATATTTCATCATCCCCCCCTTATTTCATCATCCCCCCCCCCCTCCCCACCCCCCCCCCCCCCCCCCCCCCCCCCCCCCCCCCGGTGGGTGATGGACGCTTGAATGGATGAACGGGGGGTGAGGAGGAACAAATACAGACTTTGAAAGTTTGAAAAAGGGGTTTGTGTACGTGTAACTGTTTTCGCTGTATGACTATGTGGGAAAGACAGTTGTCTTCTTACTTCTTTTCTTCTTCTGTTTTGTTGCTTTGTTTTTGAGTTTTTTGTGCTTGTTTTTTTTTGATGTTTTTTTTTTGTTTTTTTTTTTGTTGTAGCGCCTATTCAGTCCGATAAGGGGAAGAAAAAAAAAAAACGAAAACAATCCCTCATAGTTGGATTGACAACTATAGCAACAGTTACAACAACGTACAGATACTGGTTTACCGTGTTCGGACGTTTTGTGTTGTTTGTTGTTTAATAAAAAATTAAAAAATAACTCTTAAAAACTCCTCTCTCAAAAAAAACTAAAAACAAAAAAAAATTAAAAATAAAAACCAACAACTCTCTCTCGAAACATCTCAAAAACCTCTCTCTCGTCAAAAAAAAAAAAACGGGTCCTAACTCTTTTTCTCTCCAAACAATAAAAACAAAAAAAACTAAAAAAAAAAAACCAATTAATAAAACTCTCTCCCCCTCTCCAAAACAACTCTGCCAAACTCGTCCCCCAAACTCTTCTATTAAAACTCGCTCACTCTCTCCTCTCCCTCTCTCCTCTCCTCCTCGTCCCTCTCGGAATGCGAAACTCCCATCTCAAAAACTCTTAAACCTCTCTCTCCACATAAAACCATTAAAAAAAACTAAAAAAACAACTCTTAAAAAAACTCTCTCTCTCCCCTAACAAACAAAAAATCCTCTCTCCAAAACTAGGGATATTCCAGTATTAAAACCCTGCCACACTGCATTATAATTCACAGGGCCATGTATAGATACAGCAAAGAAGTGTAGGAAGTATTCAAAAGACCCGCATCTTATTGCATAAGTATCAAATTATTGATTCAGCGTTCGCAATTATTTGTAAATCACGTCTCTCCCTCTCCCAATCATATAGCCCCCCCCCCCCCCCCCCCCCCAAGATTCGTTTTGATTTTATAAATCGGTGGTGAAGTTTAAACGTAGCCCCGCGTTCCTCACTTGAGCAGCATCCTGCACAGTGCCAGTCTCAGTAAATTTGTGTTTCCGATGGCTTAGTATAGGCTTAGTTTCAGTTTCAGTTTCTTCAAGGAGGCGTCACTGCGTGCCGACTAGCCCATATACGCTACACCACATCCGTTATGTTTGAGACCACACTGCGCATGATTTGAAGCTGATGGATAAATGAATTTACAAAAAAGATGAGAGAATTGAAGAAGAGGGTCTCGTGGCTACGACCTAGCAGACGTCTGACCTACGCATTAGCCCAACGCGCGGGCAGGCAGACCTTGAGTGCATACCTAACATTGGTTGTCTTTTTTGTATGTGTGTGTAGGGAATATAGGCTGAGCATTGAAATTCTGCCTCATTATTTTTCAGCTGCGAATTTGATTGCTTAGATCTTAATTCTGCCAGAAACTTACATCCGTTATAATGGAGACCCAGTTAACACACTCAAACACATACACACGCGCGCTCATTAGCATGCGCATGCATATGCAAACATGTAATTGCCTTACTGATAAACTCCAAAGAGAGTTTTTGTTTTCTGATTGGGTTTGACAAAGGAGTAACTATTTGATCAAAAGTCTCACAGATCAACACAAAGCCAAGGAATTGGTCGTGCATCATCGCTTCGTCACACGTAGGGTGCGCCCTCCCTCCTATCAGCTGAACGGACAAAAAGAAAAAATTACCATTAATTATTTCCAGAAATTCAACTTCAACTGAACGTCAGATTTGGGCATTAAAGTTATTTGTTTAATTCAGTTACATTGTGAAATGTGTGCAGAAACATTGGGTTAAATATGTAATAAGTACACCCAGTATATGTAGTGCAGAAATGGCTCAAACGTCGGGTACAGGGGGATTTTCCCACGGAGTTAACATTGGTTCTGACTCCATTTCCCATACAGTCCGAATGAGACTATAAAACCGAAGATCCGTGTGTGAACGCACGCATTACATCTTGCACACACGTGAAATCATATCACCACCAACTTTCGGAAGGGAAGGCCAGTTGGCCGTTGGTATGGATGACACGTTACACATAGCATGCACTTTCCCCGAAAAAGGAGTATGGCTGCCTTAATGGCGGGATAAAAAAAAAGGTCATACACACAAAACTCCACTCCCTTTGTTGGTAGATGGGATTAATGTGTGTTTGTCAATATAGGGAGTGTCCGCGGGAGTATCAGCCAGCGTACGCAGAAGAAGAAGAAGACCAGATTTGAGAACAGACCAGAGAGTACCGTACCAACCCTGACGCGAGCCATATGGAGAAATTAAGAAAGATACAACCCCTCCTCCTCCCAAACAAACACACAACTTTAAGAATGTATATATGCCTGATATATAGGTCTCATAGGCTAACGAGAACCTATAAGCTCCTCCTTATTATTCGTATTTGTGACCAGAGAGTACCGAACAAACTTGACCGCGAGTCACACCGGGAAATAAAAAGATAAATCCCTGCTCCTCCTCACAAACAACACACACAAGAACTTAACAAGAACATGCCTGCTGCTGCTTGTTGTTCGTATTTTGGGCAGAAAGGAAAGCGCGGGAAAATTATTTCTGTAACATGTAAAACTCAGCAAAGAGTCTGCACATGTCAAAGAGCTGTGCCTTCTGTCTAATGCCTGCAAGAACAGTCCAAGCAAAAAAGCACGGCCCCCAGTAAGACCCAGGGATTAGGATCGGGGGATGGGCAAGATCTTGGCAAGTTACTCTCAAAATTACCGAACGACTCTTTTTTCTTTCGTGAGAAACCATGGCCATATGTGTGAGCTTTGTCTCAGTGACATTGGTTGTAATGTCACGATGAATTCAAGCTTTTTTTTTTTCAACAACAAAGCACAGGAAGAGGTGTGTGATGTACTTCTGTTGAAATTATATATTGTGTCTTTTTTTTTCAATCATAGCAAGAACAAACCAACTTTTTTTTCGTCGATCTTGTTTATTATATCTGTTTTTAAAACAGACATACTAAACTCTTTGGAAATTAGTGTACATGTGATGATCAAAACTGCCATGGAATGTCGAGCGCGTAGTGCCCATAGCAGGATTAATGATTAATTTTGAAAAGACCTCTTTGGTTCCTGTTTGACGCACACTTCACAGCTCTAAACCAAAAAAAAAGTAGTTCATCTCCAAAGGAAGAAACACACACACACACAACACACACACACACAGCACGCACGCACGCGCGCGCGCGACACACACACACACACACACACACGCACACACCACACACACACACACACACACACACACACACACACACAGGTTAGCGCAAAAATGGTCAGATGTTTAACAGGGTAAGTCCCACAGCTCTTTCCCTCAATAATGAAGAAGTTTACAGCGTTTGTTTGAGTCACTTAACCTGACACATATCTTCCTATTAAAAGACGACAGAAATTTAAGAGAGAAAAAAAAGGCTACGCGATCTAGTTTCTGATTCAACTTTTCCCCCCGTCCACTCCAGCTTCTATAGAAACAAGATCAGTGTTATCTTTCGGGGCTAGGGGCTAAAAAGGAATTACTTTCTAATGTTCAGTCATTATTCCGGGGGGGGGGGGGGGGGGGGGGGGGGGGGGGAGGGGGGGGGGCGTTAAAAAAAAAAAAAAAACAACAAACAAAAAGAGTGGCATCCCCTGATAGCAAGAGCAACTGGATTTTTTTTCTTTTCTTTTTTAAACAACTACTATTGCGGTTAACTGCAATGAGCTGGAACCGTTATTGTTCAGGCATCATGCACGCGCTGGCAGAGTTGTGCAGACGACGTGTGTCAAGCCAGATTTATGTATTATAGCCGAATTTCGAATGCATGTTAGGGGATCCGTGAAATCGATAGAAGGCCGCTGACTGTGCGAAGAAACACACAGGTCTTGAGAATTCAACTTAATAACAAAATTGTTCTCAATAATTGATGGCGTTGTGTAGCTGTATACGCTTCATTCATCGTGCCGTTTCACGCTAAATTTCAGTCGTTCTAAACCCACCAGCGCTGGTCCTCGCCTTTATTCTTCTTCACTAGCTTCCTGTTCAAAGCACGAATTGATTGTGAACGGTCTTTGTTCGGTTTCCAGGGTCTGAATGGTCAAGCTCCGTCATGTCTTTCTGATCTTCTCCAGCTGTACATTCCTGCCTGACCCTTGCATTCCTTCTACTTTATTGCCCGCGTACGCAGGCTGATCCTCCTGCGGACACTCCCTGGACAGACAGGCAAGGATTGATCCCATCTACCCAACGAAGGGAGTGGAGTTTTGTGTGTATGACCGTTTGTTTGTGTTTTTTTTATCCCGCCGTTAAGGCAGCCATACTTCATCTTCGGGGAAGGTGCATGCTATGTGTAACGTGTCATCCATACCAACAGCCAACCTAGCCTTCTCTTCCGAAAGCTGGTGATGGGATTTGACGTGTGTGCAAGATGTTATGCGAGCGTTCACACACGGAACCTCGGTTTATAGTCTCATTCGAAGGAATGTGTAGGAAATGGAGTCAGAACCAATGTTAACTCCCGGGGATCCCAGGAACACCAAGATTACGAGTCCGGCGCTCTACCTACTGGGGCTATTCCGGCCTCTGTTCCCTCTGCTGATACTCATCTCCTTCAGATCCTTCGTTTCCACTACCAAGACCTTCGGAGTGCATTCTTTCTTTTACAAGCGCCCTCTGCTTGGAGTAAACTAAGTCTTCCTTTCTCTCTTCCTTCAAATCATTTCTCGATACTTATCGACTCATAGCTTTATTCCTTTTTGCCATATGATTGGTGTGTGTGTGTGTGTGTGTGTGTGTGTGTGTGTGTGTGTGTGTTTGCGCGCATGTGCTATGAACTCTGTAAGTGCTGAGCGTTATTTATGAATGAAGCGTCATAAATATCCATTATCATTGTTTTGTTTTCTGTTTGTTGTTGGAGGCTTTTTGTTTTTGTTTTGTATAGCAGTTACATACCCCTAAAACTTCGCGAAGGATTTCTTTCTTTCTTTGTTTCATCTTCCCCAAAAGCAGTGAGAATAAATTCAGATAGCATAAACCTTTTGGGTCATGTGACCACTTTGAAGTGAAGCATGCTGCACAGCATGTTATTACCCACTCCCCTTCCTTTCCACCCTTTGTGACCACGCCTGGCTTGACCGAGTTGTAACCCTTAGCAAAATTTGAAGGGTACAGACATCTGAACCACCATGAACAAATACATTTGTGTCTCTTACACATACACACATACGCACGCACACGCACACACACACACACGCACGCACACATACTGCGCGCCCGCAAAGACTTGCACAACGAAACAAATCTACACCGATTTCTTTATTGCAGAGATTATATAAAAAATAAGATTAAGTGAATAGAGTAAACACCCCAATCATTGCGTGTTGTTAAAATAGAGAAGATAATGAAGAAAGAGAATGGGAAATAGAAGAGAAAAGAAAGCGTGCAAACAACTACAATCCTGCTAAAACCGGTCCAAAATGACGAAGCTTTATAAATCCAGTCCTCGACTAAAAAAAAAAAAAAAAGTCTCTCATCTTACTGTGATCTCCCCTACCCAATTAAAACTTGCAAAACCAGACCATTTAAAACAATTTAAAAAATGATCATACAAAACAGTCAATAAATAAGATGTAAATGAATAAGCTGTAAATTCACAGATAAAAGAAAGATCCGAGTTCAAGCAAGGAGTAACAAATTTCGATACTGCTGAGATTCAGTTGAAATCATCCCTTTAGACAACTTTGAACTTGATTTAAATATATTATGATCTATGTGGATAAGTAGTAACTCTGCCGAATTTCAGCATCAATTTCAAACTGCATTTCCTATTTATGTTGCTATCATTGATTTTACGAGTGCATTCCGATATCTCGCTATCCCACTACATTGCTGGCCGGTTATATCGCCTAACCATAACCTCTGTCTGAATTTCTGACCCAACCCTTAAATGACGCAAGCATACTGGCAAAAGAGCTGGGCGGCAAAATACCGGGCACCTCCGGATCTTACACTCCACAGCCGAACTGGGTCAGACACTACGGTAAAAGAACAAATTCCACAAAACTGCAGATCTACAAGAAACTTGGCGCAGGACAGCCGGGGTCGCATTCTGCTTTCACAATGAATCAGACTGCTTGACCTTTTTTTTTTTTTTTTTTGAGCGACTGGGGGGGGGGGGGGGGGGGAGCACATTTTCATAAACAAAGAAAATGTTTTTCAATTAGCATGCTACAAGTACGACACTACGTTAAACAAACTGTACAGGTCAGTTAGTTCTGTGAGCTGTGTACAAACGCAAACATATTCATTAAAGCTGTGTGCCACGCGGTAGAGGTCTTTATCCTCTCCCTGGCCTACAACCCACAATTCGCTCGTCAGCTTTCTGCACCTGCTAAAAAACGTCTCCCATAAGCTTACTAGGCTAACAAACCACTGTGTTTCACCAAGCTTTCGCCGCAGCAGCAACCCCCCCCCCCCCCCTCCCCCCCCCCCCCCCCCCATGTGTGCATGTGTGTTTTATGTGTGTGTATAAAACACGAGAGAGAGAGAGAGAGAGAGAGAGAGAGAGAGATTTCGTTACTTTTAATCCATTGACGTCATTTTCCCCCCATACTGTAAGGCAGTGACAAAAGCAAAATGCAAATATTAATGATCGTCAAGTGAAAGTGTGTCTGGAGGGTTAACACAAGTCACTTGTCCCCATAAACAACGAAGTAAATATTCTATCTATTAAAAGAAAATGAAATAGATATTATTTAGATCTGACCTTGGAATATAGATACATGTTCCACTCGAGAATTTTTTTTTTTTTTTAAATCTCCAATGTGAGACGGAGGATTGGAATATATTTCATCTGTGTGATGCCTACCACGACTATACTACCGTCAGATCTAAACAGCGTGCAAAGCTGCATTCCCTAATCAGTCTACACTGACCAAGATGATCGCCAATAATGTATCCCGGGTCAAAAGATTAAAGGAACTCAAGGTCAATCCAATGTCTCTCATGCACTACCAAAGGGTAAAGCAAAACGCGGTTTTGGCGTGTCATCTATTGCAGTGTTTACGTCTAAAGGCGACGGGGGGTTCTTCCACCTGCTAAAAGACAACAGACTTCCAGCATGAAAAAACTGTTCACTGTTACTGCTGTGGAGTTACATCTTTAGAACTTTCTGCCAGGCTATCACTATACACACCAAAAAAAAGAAGAAAAAAATCTCATGCACTGCTGTCGGTATAACCCAGATATCTGTTCAGGTTAAATCAATCAACAGGCGATCCATACTTCATCTTCAAAAGTTGAAATAGATGTTCCACGCTGCTTTTGAAACAAACACTCCTTTTTTTCCCCACCAAAAATGCTGAAAGTGTAATAAGGGAAAAGGGAGGTAGGTGGTCAGGAAGTACAAAAATTTCATGTAAATGTAAAACAGAGTAAGAGACTGGTGATCACAGAATGATTCAGCACACAAAAGCATACGACTTTAAAAAAAAAAAAAAAAAAAAAAAAAGACTGCCGCCATGCCTGTACACCATCTTATTCCGAGTAATGAATCAACTGAACTTCGACACAAAGGGCGTGCATGTTTTTTCTATTATCGTTGATAGGTAGCCTTACAAAAATACAGGAGATCCATCTAGCTGTGCATTTTTCAAATGTCAAACAGTCAAGTATGCCAAGATGATGACTTAGTTGTGGTGCAAAAGTTTCTGGGTTGCTCACAGGACATTAATGATTTCCTAATACCTATACTAAGTTCCCAGCCATTCCGTTCTAATACTAAAAAAGCTGACAAACACGGAAATTAACAGATGCTCATTGTGTTTCCATCTGGAGACTAGCAGTAAGTATATGTTATGACGCGTTTCTATCGTAAGTCTACAACAGTGAACATACATGGTTGTTTCCCTTTTACAACTGGAAGCTGCAGGAATCGAGTCATTCTGGAAAACAAAATGAACACCTGTAAGCTTGGACTTCGCTGCAAACCTCGTCAAAACAGGACAAGGATCTGGCAACATTCTGTGGGGGAAAAAAAAGCAGATAACTTTCCAGACTGGTAGAAATGCATCATACAGGCCACATACTGGAACCCACATAACTGACCCCCCCCCCCCCCCCCCCCCTTAACAACTATATTGACTCTGAATCATTCTGTTCTAGATAGCAACGTCTGGCAAGACTCAAGACTGGCAAGACTGCAGAAGAGGTTTACGGCCAAACGGCCTTTATCAATGCGTGACTGTGGAAACGGGAAGATACATGTGGCTGTCGCGAACTCAGCACAGACGAGAGGAGATGAGAAGAAACGTTACTTCAAAATCTGCGTAAAGAAATTAGCTGTAGCACTTCTGTTTTGATAAAATATATATGTAAACACTGAAAAAAGCTCAATGTAAAAAAAAAAAGGGACTATGCCTCCCAGTATTGCAAGCATTACATTTTAACATTCAAACGTTGATCAAATGAGCATTTTAGGTTATTCAACTCTGTATTTTCTAGAAAGTATACATATATATGTATATATATAGTATATATAGATATTTCTTTTTACATAAATACAAACGTGCACCACACATTATAGCAAAAATACCATGCAGACACAATCAAAGTTACTAATAAAGAGCAGGGACTCATACAGAGTCAGATACACACAGCACAATAAGCTTACATTGTAAAGAAAGCTATGCCATACTTTGAACACATTCATGTCATCGATAAAGAAAAAAAAAAAAAACATCTCCATCTGTGAAACTAATAACGTATGATTTTACTCAAGCAGTCTTCTTCTTTTTTTTTTTTTAAGCCAAGCGCTCTTAGGATTATCTTCTTTTGGCAGAACAGGAGGATATGCATGTTGATCAAACAATTCTGAAAGATTAAAACAAAACAATCATCGCTTTAAAAAAAAAAAAAGAAGAAGAAGAAGAAGTAGTAGTGCAAGGCAAATTTGGGTTTCAGTTTGGTTCTCACGTACATGCGATATGATTTAGCCATGACAAGTACAATCAAAGACATGTCACACAACAAGACGGACCACACACCTTTTTTTTTTTTTTTTTTTTTAATTTTTTTTTAACAATTAAGGTTCACACGCACAAAAATACCGGAAAAAATGTGGGCTTTGATAGTGTTCTCTTTTTTAGCGTATTCGGGGAAATTCCAATTAAATTGTTTTCTTAATTCTGCACAGCAATCAAGGAGCACAACATATGGTGTGCTACGGCACACACTTGAACACTCAACACTGTTAAGCAAGAGACACAGGACGTTCGGTTTCAATCCATGCAGTCAGCCAACACCACTGAAGACAAAAGGGGACAATACAATCACCTTACAAAGGTAGACTTGTTCACAGCTGAACGACACGACACATTCACTCCTTTCACACTTTAACCCACAGGTACCTCTGTGCACTAACGGCCAGTCAGCAGGAGACACTGTCCTCGTCAATGTTATGGAGACGTATCAGTATTGTGAAGGGAGTTCCACGGTTCCCCGGAGACACGGTCCTCACACATTCAGCCAACAAACACGCACAAGACACCCAACCTGTGTGACTTTACGTACTAGCAGTAGTCTGTGTCGGACACAGTTTGATGACCGCTCGATCCTTTGATCGCATCGAGCATGACCTACTTCTTTTTTTTTTTTTTTTTTTTTTTTTTTGGTCCCAACCTCAGCACCACTTCAGAGGCAGTGCACCCACACCGCTCATTCCGACACCCCGTCCACAGCCACAGCCCGGTCAGGCCCGCCGCAGCCCCGGCACCGACAATCCACAGGGCGGAGTCAATGTCAAGTCGTGAAGAGGCAACCCACCGGAGGAGACACTGCACTGCTGCCGAGTCACTTCGGTGGTGTTCAGTGGCGCCTGTTCTGATCTATCTAACATACGCAGGACACCACCTACTAAGCCCCCTACTGACGACAATAATTGCTTAGTCGCGGAGCCGGCGTGAGTGAGCTCTCCCTCCGGAGGGCGCCACCACGTCCGTCCAACGACAGCCCCCATGGACTCGCCGATACCGATGACCCCGACGGAACCAAACCAAGGCCATAGACGTGGAGAGGATATCGAAACTGAGGTCACCATGAGAGCAGGGCATGAAGGCCACAGAACTTGGGACATTTTTTTTTAATGCAGATCGATGAGAATGAGGATGATGAAGATGATGCTACGGATTTCCATTTCGGTCTGAGACTACATGACAGGGCTGTACTCTACGCTTCTTTCATAATATATCCCGGCGTCAACCAGGCCCGAGAGATACAGGCACCTGCAGTGTTGGTCAGGAAATTTGAGCAACACTCTCAGAAACGCATCCATTAAGTGGATGAAACTCGACTGTGTGGTCCCAGTCTTCCAACTGAGTCCGCAGCAAAATCAACTCTGGGTAGGAGCCGGTCGGGGCAGAAAAAACCCACATGCCTCTGATGGGATTCGAACCCACGACCTCCCAGCCGGGAGTCCGCGACGCTAACCACTTCGCCACGGCGGCTGGTCTAATCAAGACCGCTACAAGCCATTGTCCTGTACCTACGGTACGCAGGGTAAGCATAAAATGGCGCTCTATGCAACAGGCTAAGACTGCGGACAACTATTCCGGCGTGATCACACTGAGCAACAAAACCAAACCATCCACAGGAATCGGAGGAAAGAGAGCGACAAGGCTTTGGGTAATAAAACTGAAATGCTTTACATACAAGAGCTGCTTTTGAAATGCTAGAACGAGAACACTAGTGGGCGTAGCCAAGACAAGCGCAGCTGTCGTATTCGACACTAAAAAATCCCCCCCCCCCCCCCCCCCCCCCCCCCCCCCCCCCCCCCCCCACACACCCCCCCCCCACACACACCTCCCCTTTCGTGTGTCATTGCACGAAGATGTGCCACTGAGCGTCGCTTACTAAGTCTCAAGCACACTATTCATTAAGAGACATGTTTCGATGAAAAATGGCAGAACATTTTACTGACTGAAGAGAACCACACACACACACACACACACACACACACACAGAGAGTGAGAGTTCAAAACCACTCTCCCGTTAATATTAAGTGCTGTGACTATAACAGCGACACATAGGACTAGAAGAGTGTCAATAATACAAATCATAAGTTAAATACTGCATTTATCACCCTAACTGCACCGATAATACAAAACTAATTCTCTCCGTGTGTGTGTGTGTGTGTGTGTGTGTGTGTGTGTGTAGCCTATGAATTTTTTTTTTTTTTTTGCTGTCATTTTTTCTTTTTAAACTGAATCCACTGCCTACAAAAAAAAAGCCGTAATAAAGCAGCAGCTCTACATTCCGCCATAACTTAAGTGGACAGGTGTGTACACTGAACAATAGAATAATTATGTACCTGCTTATCTAGTATAGGCTACTGACATCATGATCTGTTACAACTGACACCTCAGCCGGTCACACGAGGTCCTATTAGGACCCAAGGCTCTCCCACTCGAAACCCATCAAAATATTGCCGTCAGGCTACTAAAATCATCCATTTATCATTGGGTGTAGGAAGCAGGGGGAAGGGCGGGGGGAGTGGGGAGGAGAAAGGCGGGTAAATACTAGTCCCAACAGACCTAGAATACTTTTTTTAACAGGAATTTTTTTTTTTTTTTTTAAACGTTCAAACGGTTTGTTTCTTGGCAGGTGCCAAACATAAAACTCAATAAAAAAGAACCGTCTACATGTCACTCCCCCCCCCCCCCCCCCCCCCCCCCCCCCCCCCCCCCCAAAAAAAAAAGGAAAAAGAAAAGAAAACGGAAAATAGACAGAAGTCAGAATGGGAGGCAGGGGAGAGAACTGAAAGACTGAAGGCGGAAGTGCTATGGGAATGGGACAGTCGCATATGTTTGCCGTGTCCTTTGGGTCGTCCACAACCCCAGAGAAACCATAAAGACAAAACATTCGGGGTCTATTTGTCAGCAACACTGTCAAGCTATCTGTCGGCCCATTTCAGCGTATGTGCATCAAAAGAAAGAAGAAGAAAAAAAGAAAGAATCTGTTTGTGTCATTTGAACTACGCTCTTCCAATAACGCCGGTCGTGTGGAGGACCCATAATGCAAAGGGCGGTAATTCAATATCGCAGCGCTTTAAAACTCTTGAGAGGACACTTCGACGACAGTGGGCCTTGTACGACCTGCATCATCTAAAGAGCGATGTGCACAGTAAAAACACACGATAATGTCTGTATAAACTGACGGGCTGTGGTTAAGCCACATCATACGGAGCGTGTTGTCAAATGCGACGTTTCGTAACGCCGAATATTTTAACTTGCGTCACTTTTCAACCACGTGCGTTCAAAGCAGAATCCTCAATTTTAAGCTGGGCCACACAGTTTCATCTCCTCACTGAACGCAGGCTTCCTACTGTGATTGTGTAAAACAGAACATCAGCTCAGGGGTATAAGTTCAAAATTATTAGGTGACTGAATCGCGAAAAGCTGTCTCTGCTCTCCCACAAAAACAAACAGTGGACATATATAATTCACAACCCATTGTTAAACACGAGGTATTGCTGCAACAGCAGAAAAAGTGAGCGACTAAAGCAACATTACTGGTATAACTAAGGTGATCTGAAAGAAAAAGAATGAAGGACAGCTGTACATATTTATTGTATGATCGTTAATGCTCAACATTCTAAATTTCTCTTTCTTTTATTATGTTCTTTACTTCCTCCCTCTAAACTTATTCACTGTGAAAACAACTACAGTTGAACTTGGTTATCCATTCATGGAAACAAAAATATTCAGGCTCCTATCAGCTGTAATCCCCTCTAAACGAAATGATTAAACAGCACAAATATCTGTCACTGGGTAAAGGCAAATGGACATTCACAATTTGAAACAAGGTACAAACAAATAATTACACACAACTCGTGAACACTTCTCCCTAACATGCTTGGTCAAATACAGTAAACTTACCAATGCGGTCAGGCAGAAAAGCCCACTGACAGCAAACTAAAACTACACAAAGTTCACCTAGCAAATTCGTTGTGATGGACAGGGCGAAAAAAAAAAAAAAAAAAAGAAAGAAAAAGTGGACAATAGGATGTCATTCAGTGATGTACAATGAGAACATTGCTCTAATGAAAGCAAATTCATCAAAAAAAAAAAAAAAACATACTATGGGTGGGATAAGATTTTTATACACATACAAAAAAAAAATCTACATTAAAAAGGAAGCATCACACACACACACACATTTGTGAGCAGTCTAAAACACACACACACACACACACACACACACACACACACACACACACACACACACCTCTATTACATGAAACAAGTGTAGTCTGCAGCAATATGAGCAAAAGGCAGAGGTAGGCAGAAACACCAAAATGGCTTGATCAGATTTTCTGCTTCAAATCGAACTCACAGATCATGCAATTCTCTTCACTAAAAACCGTGTAAGCAAAGTCTTTAAAACATCTAAAATCAATTAAACTGAACTAAGCGCATATCTCTTGTTATGTGTAAATAAAAACGACAGTAAAAATGGCGCACAATGAATAACTTTGTGCACACAATACTTAACACCTGCAAATCCATCAATTCATGTTCATGATTAAATGAAAAAAAGACCACCCAAAATAAAATTAAACTTTCCATGGGCTTAAAAAAAAAAAAAAAATTAATGTAAAACAGGTCGAGCCACTGTCTTCATACTTTTTGCTAGTTATCAGTAAACAAACTCATTACATCTCTGTCAGTGCCAGTTAGGTCAGTTGTCACAGTTGTACCAGAGCTGGAGTTACGTTTGGTTAATGGTTGACTGGTCTATACAACTCTAAAATCATCAATCATAATGGCATCAAAGCAGTCACATGTCTTTTTGATTTGTCAAAGTTCAGTTCAGCTAAAAAAAAAAAAAAAAAAAAAAAAAAAGTACTTCTCAGTGTCCCTTCCTGTGCATTGCCTCAGCAAACATGATGACTTTTTTTTTTTTTTTTTTTTTTTAAAGGAATGAAATGAGCAGGCAAACATGCTGAATAATAAATAAAAAAAAAAAGCAACATATAAACATGAAAAAAACAACCAACCTCTTAACACACTGACAAATGAAATCGCTCCCTATTGGCACTTATTTCACCCCTAAAGAAAAACGTTGCCAGACCAGGCAGCATGCTGACTGAACATTTTACCTCACTCTCCTCTTTTCATAGTTCACTGGGTGACACCATGTACTTTTTCAAATGTACAGCTAGACTTTTGTCCATTCACATCAAATCCATTTTCACACTTCGCAATTTACCTCTGAAAAAAAAGCCTAAAGCTCGTACAACCTTTATTTTTCTGAAACAGTAGCAATTTTTATCACACACACACACACACACACACACGCACGCATGCAAACACACACAAATTAAATATGAAAGAAAACTGGCAACTGGATCAGCTAAAGGGGACTAAGGAAAATGAGAACCAGGTTGTTTAGAAGACTGCCCTGCCTTGGCCAGTAACCGTCAGAAGGACAATTGTTACTAACTTTGCTTCACACTGAATTGCAATCTATATTCCTTTTTATTTCATATTATCTTATTTTTTCATTTCTCTTTTTTAATTTTCTTTTTTTAAGCCCCCCCCCCCCTCCCCACTCAGATGAGGATACCCAAACTTTCTGAATCTCTTGTTTGTCTCACATGATCATCATGGTCACTAACCCCATCACACCAATATTTTTTGGTGAAAACATGTTTTTATACACATGGATGCATGTATTAAAAACATTTACAATTACCAAAATCCGAATTTGTACGTATTCTTGATATTAAATATCAAGAGTTAAGGGTTTGTTTGTTTTTTTTTGTTATACTGACACACATCTATGGTCCCAAAGGCCCTGTAACCAATGTAATCATTCACTAGGCTATGAAAATAGAGAAATACCCAGCACAGCCCAAGAAACTTAGCGTGGAGATGAACGCTGCCAGGCATTCTCCAATGCTGAAAGGAATGCCTGGTAGCATCGTTGTTGTTCACCTGTCTGTCGCAACATCCCCTTCAACCAGTTAGTTATAGGATAATATGAATCATACAACAATGAGAACAAAATGTTTGTGCTGAGATCCCCTTTTTCTCTTCTGAATGTTGACCAAAAAAAATGTCAAGATTTTGCCAAATTCATCGCAGAATAAAACTACAAACTCAAGACTCTAGATGCCTGATGTCCAAGCGAGCAGACGCATTCTTTTGGGCATAAACTGATGACAAACCAGACAGATGTGAGGGGACAGGGGATTACAGTTGTCACCTACAAATAACAGTCACCATAGACCATGACAAGGCTAGCACAATGATAAAATTACCATGATGCAGAGGAAGCAACAAGAATGAATAATGAAGTTGGCATTAATGGTGAGAAAGCTACCAAGCTACCACGACTGATAACAAAGCTGGAATCAATGAAGACAAAGCAACCATATGGATAACAAAGCTGTTGCCAGTCATGACAAAACAATCAAAAACAATTAAAAATGAAAAAAAGAAGTTGCCTCCAATAATAATTTCCTGCCAATGATAATGCTGCTTCAAAAAAAAAAAAATCAAGAACAACAAACTTGAACCACTTACAACAAAGTTGCCACCATTGATAACAAAGTTACTACTAGTGATAATCAAATTATCACCAATAATAACAAAGTTGCCATCAATGATAAGAAAGTTGCCACCAGTGATAAGTTACCCTCACTAATGACACGAATGCCACCACCATCTAAGACCTGCCCCACTTTTTTGTTCTGATGTTCTGGAACTGTTTAATCAGTGTAGTAGATTCACACCGATAATGTTGACGGATTCTGTGTGGAACAAATGAACCCGAAGCAAATCATCATGTACTCCAACACTCAAAATGACCCTATAATGATCAATAAACCAACACATAATGATAACTACAACAACACAAATATAATGTAAAAGGGAACAGTGAAAGCATAGTTTCTATGACAAATGGAATATTCACATGACCGTGCAACAATTACTGTAAGAAATTATGATTGCAGCAAAAAGCTTGTGATAATGCCAACTTATAACGTCAAACACATGAAAGGCATTGTCGGGTGCAGGAAAAGGCCTTCTTGATCATCATATGCAATTCAAAAACAAAACAAAAAAAACAAAGGTCTGAATATTATTACTCTTTGAGGAAATTCTTACACAGTGACAGCAAATGTTTAACACTATGAAAGAAAACAAGAACGATAAAACCTGTAATGTTCTGGTACACTGGGTGGCTAGAAAGCAACAGGGCATTGGTCCACACCAGCTCTCACATGAGCACTGATAATCAAAGCAGAGCTATTCATGGCAGAAGCGATGTCTCAGTAGTTAAGTACTATGAAACGGGAGTTTCCTTTCCTAATCCAACCAAGTCACTCAAAAAATCGTACAGGCAATTTCCTAATGAGATCAGTGGCCAACAAATGGCTTGTGCTCTGGGGCTAGGAATACGGAACAGCCAATCAAAACTGATCATGAAATCAATGGAAGGAATGAAGCACCAGAAAACTGAATGGGCATAACAATGGTTTAGTCCCATCCAGCGTTTGCACACTGGACATGGGGCAGTGAAATATGATATCAGCCTCGGACAATTCTATAAGCAGAGGTACAAACACTATGTATTCTCAGACTAAATGCATACAGATCGAACCTGCAAATATCCCCTGTTCCCCTCCCGCCAAATGGACTGAACCCAGAATATTCTGATTTAGCCCCTGGCAAAGTACATTCCACAGCCAACGTTGAACACTTAAAGTATTCAGTGAGCTGATTTTAAGAAGTCAGTAGGTCGTGATTACTCTTTTTTTTTTCTTCTTTAAGCTTTAATTCAGCAATAATTCAAAATGTGAGGATAATGACAGACCAGACAGAATCCATATTTACCAACCCCCCCCCCCCCCACAGCTTACTTTTTTCAAACTGATAAAATGACAGGTAAATGGACCGATACATGCACTATACTGCAGCTAGTTTAAACTAATAACAGACAAACGGAACTCTATTCACTCTATTCTGCATACCTATCTTAGTGAGACCAATACTAAACACTGAATGGTGAAATCTATGCATGCTCTTGGATGAGGGTATGTGAAATAAAGTGGACAAAACTATGCAACCCTGCTAAAAAAAAAAAAAAAGTTAAGGATATGCCTGTGCACAATATCATCACACATATTTTTTTTTGCAAGATTTTTTGTTACAATGGCATAGACAAACACATGCATACAGTTAACACTGTCCTACAAAACGAACCAAAAAAAAACAGTTGAAAAAAAAAATTACAGTACATTGAATACTTCGATGTAAATGACAACAATAAAAAGTGCGAAGTTACATTTGGATATGAACATAAAAAATATGGCATATCAAACAAAAACACAACAACCATAAACTAACCCAAAGCGTACAGGTTAAAGGACACAATGAAAGAAGAAAGTGACACACCAAGACACACACACAAAAAAAAAAAGATGGTGGAAAGAGACAGACTGAGAGAAAAAGAAAAGGTAGTAGAAATGCACAATCAACTAAAAAGAGTGATTCATCAAAACACAGCAGGGATGCTGTAAGCAGCTCAGAAAGAAAAAAAAAAAAAAAAAACACCTAAACATCCAAATTTGAGAGGCCAGTGAGAAAAACACACCACACCCTGCAACCAATGACCTTTCTCCTCAGCTGAATTCTTTCCAGTTTTGAATATTGCTTGGGCCTTCAACAAGAAAGAACAGGGGGGGGGGGGGGGGGGGGGGGGCAATGACAGACTGATTACTCACTGCCCCCCATTTCAAATGGAAGCTGAAGCATTCTGAGGTCAGAAAATTACAAATCAAAATACATCAACACGCTCAAGAGGAACATCTGTGTTTAATCACATGCTTGTTGACCACAGAAAGCTAAATTAACTTGCAATCTCTCTTAAGCAAAAAGCAGAAGTGATGGGCAGTGGGGGGTGGGGTAGGGCTGTGAGGAGGGAGGGCATACACAACAAGAGGCATAGACAAATGACATGCAATGCTGAGAAAACAAGTTGATTCAAACCCTCCTGTTGCAACTAAGCACTGGTTTATCACAGGTTAAAAAAAAAAAGAAGAAAAATCCAAATAACACAGTACTTACAGCAAAACTACAAAGCAAGCTGCATTTTCTTCTCACGACCATCACATGCTTCTAGTTTTATCATTCTGTTACTGAGATAAACATGAAACAAAGCAAGCTGCGTTTTCTTCACACGACATCCCATGCCTCTAGTTTTATCATTCTGTTGCTCACAGACACGGATGAACCATCGATAACAGCAGTACAATGCTCTGCTACACAAGACACAGCTCTCCACATCTAGGCCACACGAAGCAACCAAAACACGAAGATTACAAATCTGTCTGACAGACTACTTTGTTGTTGCTGAGCAGTTGGGAGACGGCACTTTCGGGATGAAAGTCTATCAACAATACTGATGCTGGAATGATGCTTTGAGAAGATCAACTAAAAAAAAAAAAAAATCATCATCATAATAAACAGCAGGTCAAATACATCTAATCATAATTGTACAAGAGAAAGAACAGCAAAAACACATAAATAAATAAGAAAATCAATAAAACAAACAGAAAGGCCAGGAACCGGGAGATGAGAAGGGGAAAAAGGGAGGGGGACAGCTAAAAAGAGGAGGGGGAGAGAGGGTGGGGAGGGACAAGAGAGGAATAGGGGAAGGGAGAAGGGATTTAACTAAAAATATCAGTTTACATTGAAAAAAAAAAAAAGACATGTTACGTATACCCTTAACCTATATAACTTTTCAATGAAATAATTCCCTCCACCGTCCCCTCCTCCATCAAAACCAGTTCTTTCTGCAGACATTCCCATCCCAGCCCCCAAATCACCCCCTTGTTATTCCCCTTTGAAGCAACTTTTTGGTCAGAAAACTTGCTTTTAATCACATATCCAAAACAAACAAACAAAAAACATAGAAAAGAAACAAAAACATGTGGGACTCTACACCCTTGCCTCGTCAGGACAAAGATCTGCCCCTGAGATTTTTTTTTTTCTACTGGCATCTCTGAACTACTGAAAGTTCTTACAAGAAGGACTTTGCCACAAAGTCCAAGGAACACGTCACCGGTATCGGCGAGTCCATGGGGGCTGTCGTTGGACGGACGTGATGGCACTCTCCGGAGGGAGAGCTCACTCACGCCGGCTCTGCGACTAAGCAATTATTCTTGTCGTCAGCAGGGGGCTTAGTAGGTGGTGTCCTGCGTATTTTAGATCAGAACAGGCGCCACTGAACACCACTGAAGTGACTCGGCAGTGTCTCCTCTGGTGGGTTGCCTCTTGATGACTTGACATTGACTGCTCCCAGTGGATTGCTGGTGCCGGGTTGTGGCGGGCCGACCGGGCTGCGGCTGTGGATGGGGTGTTGGAATGAGCGACATGGGTGCAATGCCTCTGAGGTGGCGCAGAGGTTGGGACAGCAAAAAGAAAAAAAAAAAAGTCCAAGGAACACATGTGAAGCAAGCAAGTGTACAATAATATAGTGGAAGAACCCCTACCCCAACTGAAACTTCATTTTTCCCCCCAAACATATTGTCTCAACAATGTATCTGTTTTCAAGGGCTTTGCTTTTTGGTGCTGTATTTGTTTTCGTTGACTTTTTTTTTTTTTTTTTCTTTTGTTGTTTAAATTAGTGCAATATTCATTGCAGTTACTATGTCTTCCTGTTTAGCTGTCAAAAGCCACACACACACACACACACACACACACAAACACACACACACACACAACACACACACACACTCACAAACACACTCCCTCTATTTCTAAATTAAGGTAACTCCAAAGACGATACAAAAGTAAGCCAAACTGTTTGCCAGATGATGAAATGACAGCCCGACCAGCCCCAGCCTGCAGGTTCCTGATTCAACCAGAATCAGATCAGACGTTATGGATGGCTGTTCTTAGACCCACATGCAAGATCTGTCTTTCACACTGCCCAATGACAATTTCCCACTTTTCTACTTCCTGGTCCAGCTGGCCCAACAGGGGCATGTCAGAACTGTCAGCACATTAAAACAACAACAAAACCCAACAAGTCACAATTCTGTCATGAACACACACACACACACACACACACACACACACACACACACACATACACACATTACATCTAGACACACACACATACACAATCTATACACATAAAAATGTGCAATAAATCATAAACCAGAAGCTTCACAAATGGAACAAGGCAGATGGGAATTTTCCATCATTCAACTAATTTTCCACACCTGATTTAAGAAAACTACCACCAAAAGCATGTCAGTGCCACTAAAAAAAAAAAAAAAATGTTCAGAAAAGTCAAACAGACATATACCACTGCAGAACGGATGATTAAGACCCACTTCAGTGTGGATAATCTAAGTAATAATAGCCTAGCCAACATGCTATAGACAGAACCAAGACAGAAAAAAAAAAAAGCAACGACAATATAGAATGAAGTTAAGTGCACTGACAACAGAAACAGGGGGAATAAATCAGAAGACAGTACAGACAGATGACGAGACTGAATCAAAGAATATTACAGAACAGTGGAAGTTTCTTGCACAGCATTTCCCAAAGGCTGAGATAAAATTTGTAACTGAAAGAGAAACCTGGCGTCCCCAGAGGTGTCAGCGACTGCAGTCTAACATCTGTTTTGGTAATCAACACGACAATGACTAATGATTGCATTTATGAAACATAAAGAACACAGGGCATCACGCTGAAACACCACCACCTCAAGCATCAGCAAGACCACCTTCACAGCAGTGGGAAGCAGTGCAAATACACTGGACACAGAATTTCTTGTGACCACAGACCAGCGCCTCCAGAAGGAGAAAAAAAGAAAAAGACAAAAAAAAACCCCACCTGGTCAAGATTTAGAGATCAATCAGTGATATGAAAGTACATTATCCTACAATTAGACATAAAACACTTGGGACAATTAAAAAAACAAACAAAAAAAAAAAAAAAAACGACACACACAGTGGATATGACCTGCACACCGCATACATGTACCTAGCAAAGTCACAGAGCACAGGCCCCACTTCAAGGTAAAGAGACACACCACTCGAATCACAGGTATCTTGACGCGAGGTGGACAAATCAAAAAGACAGAGCCACATCCATTCTACAGGGGAAAAACCCATTGTTGCTTGTTTTAGGAAAGCAGATTCAGGGATAGTTTACACGCCTCCATGCTAAAGTGCACTTTAGTTGATTCCCTCATGACGTAAAAGCAAGAAGCACTGAAGAGAGCTCCAAATTTCAGTTGTGAACAATTGCACCATGAAATAACCATTCAAGGTTGACAGAAAAAGGATCCACAGAAAACTGTGCAGTAATGTAAACGCGCCACTGGTACAGGACTTTAAGAGAAGAAGGAAAACAGGTACTCAAAAACAGCAAGATCTGTCATGCACCAAAAATGCAAAGTAATTAACAATTTCGTTGATACAGAGCAATTTTGGAACCCCCTTGATCCCCCCCCCCCCACCCCCCAAAAAAGAAAAAAGAAAAAAAAATTTAACCCAGAACTGAAACAGCTTGGAAAACAAGCATGCATGTTGGTAAACCCTTTACTGTTTTTAAGTAAGAACATTCTAAAGCATTTCATAGCCCCCAAACTAAAACTTCACACACACACACACACACACACACACACACACACATATATATACAAAAGAAAGAAGAGAGAGAAAAAGCCCATAAGCAATGAAAAACTGTGAATCCACATGCACTGTGTGACATACTGTAAACTAGCAGTTCGAGGTCTAAATAAAAGAGGAATGCTTTGAAAATACACCTGTGTTGCAATTCTGTACTACACATTGTAACGGGGTTATTTGTCCAAAATAAAAATAACATAGAAATATATATATATATGACAAAGTGTTTAATAGAGAAAGACAAAAACTGTACAAAGATCCTGGAATTCATGATGTTCATCAAATGGGAAAAAAAATAATAAACGATTCAACATATAATATGATGGTCACACCAAACCGACGGTATAATTTTTTTTTTTTTTTTTTTTTTAAAAAAGCATTGCAGAAGGAACAACTGAAGCAATCTAACAAGACACGCACAAGAAAACAATGTCGAGGGAACCAGCCCTGTATGTGCCATTTGATGTCAACAGAATCTCCCTGGACACCTGTCTGTTGCCTTTCTAATGAAGAAAACCTGAGATAATAGTTAAGCGCCTGTCATTGCATTGGCTGGTTTCTGCAGGTAAGAAAGACATAACAAGACAGAAATCAAAGAGAGTTTGAAGAATACAAAGAAAAAAGGGCCAGTTCAGGCTTAACCACACAAAGATCTTGTTTTTTCTGGTTCCTGTCTTAAGCGGCCTCTCAGTGCCACCGCCTTCAAACCATTTCATTCGACCCCCTCATACTCAGCCAAATCCAGGAATCTTCTGCTGCAGTCCAAGAGTCAGTAATCCACAGAGTACTTTCAAATCGTCTGAAGGCAGTCCACCAGAGGAGACTCGACTCTACAGCTGGTCACCCCCCAGTGTTCATGGTGCTCATTGAAATGTGATAGATGTGTCTAGTGAGTTTGAGCTGATGACAGTAATTCCTAGGTCATACAACCAGACATACAGGATTCACGTCCGGACAGAAAATCATGTCTAACAACAGTGCGGAAGTGACTCCCCCACCCCCCCCCCCCACCCCCCCAAAATAACCTGTCTGGCACAAACTCACCACAGGCATGGATGTGCAGGGCAAACACAACCAAGATCACCACAACAGCGGAGACTTGGTTCCTTCTTTCGACGATTAATGAAGATGATGGCGAAGGTGCTGTACAATACCATACTGACTAGGCCTGAGAGATACAGACACCAGTTGTGCTGGTCAGGGAATTTAAGCAACCGCCTAGGAGAGGTATCCATATACAGGATGAAGTCTGACTGTGCACTTGCATTTGAATCCATTGCATATGCCAGGACCAAACACATGCACCAAACATTAATAGTTTTGAATGCACTTCGAACCCAAGACCTCACGGCTACAATCCATGACACAGCCACTCATCTCTAGTGGCTGGTCCACAAAGACATCTACTGTCTGACTGACTTGGTCAACAATCTGACCAGCTTCTTTTCCAACTGCAAGCTGCACGCAGATCTTTGAACAGCAAACTATCACTTGCAGTTGACAACCCCCCACAAATTTATGGTAGTTCTGGTGACATCACGAATGGCAAAAACACAACCAGGAGGAAAACGAGACCATCAGGACAACACAGAGCAAACTTTCTGCCAGGATGAAGACAACAAGTGATATAAAAAATAAAATGTGAGTTCTAAGTATTTATTATACAGAGGGGAACAGTTCAATGGAAATGTGAACACGAGGCTGATAATCCATCACCACTTTTCAATGTGAGCATATTAGAGAAAAAAGGGGGACTGGAGATCAAATAAAACAGCCATGATGATTTTTTATGATTTTGGATATGCATATCTGATGTAGTCTGACATGTTACACTTGAGGACAATGAATACAGGAGAAAGGCTGGGTGAGGTTAGGTGCCCACAGGATGCTGTGCATTGGTTCTAAGGTCAGCTGCCTACAGAGTGTATACATACTTCAAAGACAAAAACACACAAGCCACCATCCACACACATGACTAGCACAGGCAACTGTAATACTACGGCAATGAGGTTGCATTTATGTACAGTATAATATCTGTGCTGTCTATGCCATCACATAATGTTGTACCTGAATCCCACTAAGAATTAGGAAAAACGTTTGATTACAATGACAGCACTTGTGAGCAAAACCCCAAACCCAGATGAGCTGCAAGGATTACAGTACACAGCCACACACACACTTTTCCACTTCTTCACATTTTACTGTCAACATTAAAAAAAAAAAGTATGAAAATTGTACGTGTCACTGTATAGTGATTTACTGACTCCACCCTTTGACCTTTCTACCACAACACAGGGGCAGTGCAGAGCAGGCACAGGCATCCCAGTTCACACACATGTGGAGCCCTAGCCAACAGGATTTTCTGTTTTCCAGGGCTCTGTACTCCCTAGTACACATACCTTGAATTATTCCCATGAACACCATCATCATTACACACTCAAAAGCTAATTGCTCTGTCAATTTCAAATGAAGTATATTTTAAAATTGAGACACACAAAACCACCACAAAATATTGAGTAAAACCAGTTTTGCACAGTGAATGGAGGACATGGCGGAAGCTACTTACTGGAGCGTTTATACAAGCTTTTGAGAACAAAAATAATGCTAAGCTCCAAAAGAAATTTATGATACAGAACAATCCTGATCTCTCCTCACCCCCCCCCCCCCCCTAAAACTTGTGAATGGATTTAAATCATCCAAAAGAAACAGACTGGCTGATTGAAGAACTTGATCATGAAAACAGCTCTGTTCAAATTTGAGGAAGTGTAAAGATCAACTATGATAGTGCTGTCCCTTTTCTTTTCATCTGTTGATCTTTTTTCGTTACCTACCAAAGTCCAATTTTCTGAAACCAAACGACGACAAAAAAAGGTAACAGAGACAATTCCTCAGTTGTCTGTAATTCTTTTAGATTTGCTTAATGCATGCTCAGCATCCACATAGGACGTTGTGTGTCTTGTCCAAAAGACCTAACACTCAGAATGACAACTTTTAAAGCCTTTCAGGCTCAGCGCAAAGGGAGATGACATAAACCTGCACCATGGTAGGCTTCAATCATGGTCCCTGGATTTTCTTGCTCCCTAGACAAGAGTGTAATCCAGTAGACTACCACTACTGCCGCTGATTTTGAATCAGGCAACCTTTATGGCCAAGCGGAGAAAGGGATATGAAATAAAATCCGTTCTTATTCCCCCCAAGATTTGTACAGAAGGAGCTGATACATTTCATACAGCATGATGGTGTTAACGAGTGGCTCAAAGAAAAAAACAAACGTTGGTCACTGTTGTCCTACAAGACCTTTGTCCATTTGAAATTTCATTCACCATTGATTGTCCAAGTTTTCCTGTGATGCCAGCCTTCTCTTGCTATGTACTGTGTTCTGAGCAGTCAAAGACAGTTTGATGGGGAATGATTCCATTTAAAAACACACTGCTGTAAAAACAACTCAAGTAAAATCCATACAGCCATATCAACATGCACATCGTTATTTACAAGAGTTAGATTATAGGTTTAAAGTCCCAGAGCTTAACGGCTGAAGGAACAGTGAAGCATTAGAAATTCACCATGTCCATGGTTCTGAGTTAGGAAGGATAGAGCGTACCCTGCTCTGCTCTCTCTCTCTGCCGCTCTAATCCTCCCTGAACTGAATCATGGTTTCTGCTAGGTGAACAAAGAGAGTTTTCAAACCATTAAAAATCTTGAGTCCACAAGTGATTGAAACCTCCGACCTTCAATTCCATAACCAGACACTACCCATCTGTCTGCCTGCCTGTTCTTCTACATCTTATTCTATGAAATTTCATTTTCCCTTGTTGTTACAACCTTGGACAAAGCATTTTCTTCCCTATTTTGTCAATCTATCTCTGTGCTTTTTTTTTTTTTTCTTTTGTATGGGATATCCACCACCATCACCAACAATAATTCCAACTCACTAACACAGTATGTTGCAGGGGAAATAACTTTTTACCAAAGAGGGGCAAAATTTCCCAATTTCCAGCACTCTCCATGCAGATGCAAATATCCAGTTCTGGGTAAAAGCACCGAAATTCTGGAGTTCATCAACATCAAGTGAACGTCTCTTTCCTTCTAATAAGCAAAAAACAAAAAAAAAAAAAAAAAAAAAAAAAAGGAAAAGGTGGGAAGCAAACCATAACCAGAGCCAATATTTGACACAACAACGTTATATTGTGTTCTTCTTCCAAATAGTCGGGCATGTTACTGGAAACAAACAAACAAACATATTACATTCATGGAGCAAGACATATGATTCAAATTTTCAAAACTGGTACATACATAGCATTTGATACATTCAGTAAAGCCCAAATTTGTCTTTCAAACTAGAAGCAGCCGACTTCAGGCGTCATGATGGGCAAAGCAGCACTGTAGCCCGTGTATAAAGCATACCTCAACAAGAGAAGCAGACGTGTGATCAGCAGGAACACAAAGCTAATACTGACTGGATGGCCAAATTATGAGGCTATGGACACTGGTTGAAAAAAGACACTTAGTCAGCACTTACATCAAACACAAAACTGATTTAAGGCAAATCTCTGAGCGCTCACCATGTTGCACTGAATTTGATTGAGGTGATTCAAGAAAACACAACATTGGAAGCCAGCTTATTGTTAATAATAACTCTACTGATTTATGATGTACAAGAAACCCAGAAGGCCACTTACAAACTATACAAAACTGTAAATCGCACTGTACAGAGAAAATAATCCACCTCCACTACCACGCATCCTCAAAACAGCTGAACATGCAACTAGGAGTACATCAGACAAAAGTGAACAGCTTCAAAACAAGCTGTATTGATGAAAATCATCACAATAAATAAATAGTAGTTTTCTTCTGTAGCAAATCACAATTTCACTGTATCTCTAGCAGACAGATTATTATATCCATGCATGGACTCCATTGTGGGTAAATCTATGACATAAGAAATAACAACTGCATCATTCATATTTAGCAGGTGTGTTCGTCCGTCTGAAATCTGCATGTAAGGTCTAAGTTCTGTTTTCTACATGCAAAAGAGAACAAAAATTAATAATCTTCTTGCATTTCTGTTTAATTTCTTGGCAAAACAAAACATACATGTAAGTCTTTCTGAATTTTGTTATTCTTTAAACAACAAAAAATCCCACACTCAGCTGAAGAGTCCCGTCTTCATTTTCTTTCAGTACCCTGTTAAGAACTGTTTACATACTGGAGGAGGAAAGCATGTCAGCTGAGAGAATAAAAACATCAGAATAACAACACATTCCCACAAGAATAAAACTTGTCATGTCCAAGTAAAACACTTAATAAATCTAAGAATCAATAAATTGAAAAAAAAAAAATCGGAGGAATTTAAAAAAAAAAAAAAAAAAAAGTTATACCATCTCAACATGAATAATTTCAATCTTTCTTTGGTATGAAATGACAACTAAAGAGCTGATACAAGGCAATGTTTAGCAAGCATTAACAGTGACAATAAAAGATGCTGATAAAACTTGCAGTAAATGCTACATGAAAAGTTGCCTTTTGTTCCACATGTAAAACACATAACCCATGGAACCAGAATCCTGATGTCATTTACATACACAGTAACACACAACCCCCCCCCCCCCCCCCCCCCCCCCTCCCTCAAGCCACACACACATACACAAAACAAAGCGAAGATGTACCACAGCCAAAAAAAAAAAAAAAAAAAAAAAAAAAGGGTCACATCGTTAATCCACAACACTTGTATTTAAGGATGAATGTTACTAACATACTGACATTGGACAAACCCATGAGAAAAATGGAGAAAGGGAGATTTATTCTTTGGGTAGTAAAAAGAGCATGGAGACAGGCCTAATGCAGTTTAAATCAGTAATTGTTCCCTCCTGCAAACTCAACAGAAAAACCCTGAGATGGACAAATATATTGCATTAGCAATGTACACACAGGTATGTGAGGGCTGGAAAGACTATTAATGGCAAATATCAAACACAACACCAAGATGAAGATATATGTTCACCTGTATGTACTTGTATGTGTATGCACACACACACACACACACACACACACACACACACACACACACACACACACACACGCGCACACACACACACACACACACACACACACACACACACACACACACACACACACACACACACACACACACACACACACACACACACACACACACACACACACACACACACACACACACACACACACACACACATACACACACATTTTCACATTTGCACCATTATCTGTAGTAGATATAGTCTGTCTATGATAATAATAACAAAGGGTATGTATCACAGCTAAACAGTCATTGGAAAGGTACACAATCTCATTGAATCTCTTGTATGGAAAATGAAAGTGCAACTGGAAATGATCCTTCGCCAAAGAAGTGAAAATCAGGAGTTTTAGCACACAATAGTCAATACAACCAAAGCGGAAACAGACACTGCAGTGAATTCCTGTTAAGAGAAATATTTTGTATATTTACAAATCAAAAAAAAAAAAAAAAAAATGTAAGTAAAATACAGTAGCTATAGCTATGGACAAGACAAGAATGATATAAAAAATGCACATGTCCAGACGAAATCTGAAAAGGGCACAGGCAAACTGAAAAAAAAAAGAAAAATATGTGCATGCATTTGCACCTGGTATATAGTTTTAAAAAAAAAAAGCACACACACAAACAAACAAAAACAAAACAACCAACCAACCAAACAATAAAACAATTTGGTCCTACAGAGTAAATCACAAACATCACTGCCTGTGTGAAGGGAGAGTTCAAACCAAGATGGAGCATACGACATTCCTGTGCACTCCAGGTTAGCCAGTATCACCACCACCACCACACCACAGAAGCACAAAAAAAAAAAAAAATTTAAAATGAAATTAACACATAAATAACCAACCAACCAAACAAACAACAAAATAGCTCTCCAAAGTTGATATGGTGTAATACAACTTGGCAAAAATTTTTATGGCCACCTTTCGCTTTCTGTCAATGAAAAACCAGTGAAATCCATAATGAATGGATTGCTGCTGAAGGAATGGGGATGGGGGGTGTGGGGAGAGGGGGGGAATAACAAATCTTGACATACTGTGAGCAACCTAGTCTGATGTCGCTGAATGTTGGGATGATGGCAGTAATTCAATACAGTCCTGACAGGAGGTTAGTTGGTGACATGATAGATTTTTCCATGATAATGGGGTTTTTTTTGTTTGTGATATGATGGACTCTTCCAGAATGTCTATGATAAGATATGTCCATGGTAATGCTTGTGATCTGATCGACTTTTTCCAGAACGTTTGTGATATATTTTTCCATAATGTTTGTCACATGACAGACCTTTCCATATGTTTTTTTAAATTTTTTTATCTGATATCACAGTCTGTTCCGTAATGTTTGTGTAATGACACACTTTTCCATTTTCTTTGTCATATGACAGACTTTCCCATCATATTGGTTCTGTAACAGGCTTTTACCTTAGTGTTGAGGATGTATTACAATTTTCCACAATGTAGTTGATATAACGAGATTTCAATCATTTTTCTACCAAGTTGGTAATATGACAATTTTCGGTTCTTGTCTTGTAATATGACTGGTTTCTGATCATGCTGGTAATCTGACAGAAACAAACCATTTCATGGTCATGGCGATAATACGACATACTGTTCCATGATAATGTTGACACAGAATGACACTGTTCCCCAGTGATAATTGAGGGCAGAACAGAAATGTGCAAACAAAGGGCTCCATAATGTCCTGAAGAGAGTGGGCTACCAACACTAAACTGCCCCAGAACAGAGTGGGTTACTGATAATGTCCTAAACTAAGTGAGCGACCTGACACCGATTGCTCTGTAACAGAATGGGCTACTGATAATGTTGTAAAGAGAATGGGCTATCCGATACTGACTGTCCCCATAACAGCGTGGGCTACTGATAATGTCGTAAAGAGAATGGACCATCCGATACTAAGTGTCCCATAACAGAATGGGTTACTGATAATGTCCTGAAGAGAGTGGGCTATCCGATGCTGACTGTCCCATAACAGAATGGGTTACTGATAATGTCCTAAAGAGAGTGGGCTATCCGATGCTGACTGTCCCATAACAGAATGGGTTACTGATAATGTCCTAAAGAGAGTGGGCTATCTGATGCTGACTAACCCATAACAGAGTTGGCCATTGATAATGTCCTACAGAGAGTGGGTTACCTGATACTAGCTGTCCCATAACAGTAGGCTACTGATAATGTCCTAAAGAGAGTGGTCTACTTGACGCTACCTGTCTGACAACAGAGTGGGTTCCTGATAATGTCCTTTGGAAAGAGGGCTATCCGACACTTGACTGTCCCATTACAGAGTGGGCTTCTCATAATGTGTTAAAGAGAGTAGGCTGTCTGACAGACTGTCCCATAACAAAGTGGGCCACTGATTATGTCCTAAAGAGAGTGGGCTGCCTGACAGATTGTCCCATTACAGAATGAGTTACTGATCATGTCTAATAGAAAGTAGGCTATCTAGTACTGGCTGTCCCATAACACGGTGGGCTAACAATATATAGTCCCACAGAGAATGGGATGACAGGTCCTACAACAGTACGGGCTATCTGACTCTGCAACTACTTGACACTGTTCCATAACTGTGGGCCATTTGACACTGTTCCATGACACAGTGGGCTCTCTGACACTGTTCCATATCATTGTGGGCCATCTGACTCCGTTTCACAACACAGTAGGCTATCTGACATTGTTCCATTACACAGTGGGCAATCTGACACCGTTCCATGACACAGTGGGCTATCTGACACTGTTTACATGACATGACATAGTGGGCTATATGACACTGTTCCATGACACAGTGGGCTATCTGACACTGTTCCATGACACAGTGGGCTCTCTGACACTGTTCCATGACACAGTGGGCTATCTGACACTGTTCAATGACACAGTGGGCTATAAGACACTGTTCCATGACACAGTGGGCTATCCGACACTGTTCCATGACACAGTGGGTTCATGACACTGTTCCATGACACAGTGGGCTACATGACACTGTTCCATGACAGAGTGGGCTATCTGACACTGTTCCATGACACAGTGGGCTATCTGACACTGTTCCATGACACAGTGGGCCTATCTGACACAGTTCCACGACTAATGGGTCATTGAACACTGATTGACCTACATCACAGTGGCTATCTGACACTGTTCCACAACAAAGTGGGCTATCTGACACTGTTCTATGACACAGCGGTCTACTTGTCAAGAGTTCCAGGATAAAGTGACCCATCTGAGACTGACATTTCCTTGTCAAAGTGGGCTGGATAACACTGTTCCATGATACAGGCAGCTCTACACTATGGTTCCACAATAAAATGGGCTATCTGCCAGTTTCAGAACACTGGCTGTTCCATGACTCAGTGGACTATCTGATATATTTTCCCTAACAAAAGGGCTACCTGCAATGTTCCTTCAAGGAGTGGTCTACCTCACTCTAACTGTCCCAGGGCAAAATGGACTCTCCAACAGTGCTCCAAGACAGTGGGGGGCTATCCAGCACTATTCCAGGACAAAATGGTGACCTGACAAGGTTCCAGGAGAAAAAAAAAAAAAAAAACTGGCTTATCTGATACCATCTGCTCCAGGGCAAACTGGGCTCTCTTGATACTGTTCCACAACGGAGTGGGCTATCTGCTACTGTTCCACAACAGAGTGGGCTATCTGATACTTTTCCACAACGGAGTGGGCTATCTGATACTGTTCCACAATGGAATGGGCTATCTGATACTGTTCCACAATGGAGAGGGTTATCTGATACTGTTCCACAACGGAGTGGGCTATCTGCTACTGTTCCACAACAAAGTGGGCTATCTGATACTGTTCCACATGGAGAGACGGTTATCTGATACTGTTCCACAATGAAGTGGGCTATCTGATACTGTTCCACAATGGAACAGGCTATCTGATACTGTTCCACAACGGAGTGGGTTATCTGATACTGTTCCACAACGGAGTGGGCTATCTGATACTGTTCCACAACGGAGAGGGCTATCTGATACTGTTCCACAACGGAGTGGGCTATCTGATACTGTTCCACAATGGAGTGGGCTATCTGATACTGTTCCACAATGGAACAGGCTGATACTGATACAATGGAACAGGCTATCTGATACACAACGGAGTGGGCTATCTGATACTGTTCCACAATGAAGAAGGCTATCAGTTACTGTTCCACAACGGAGTGGGCTATCCGAGTCTGATCCACAATGCAGTGGGCTCTCTGATACTGTTCCAGGATAAAGTGGTCTGACACAAAGTATGTAAGCTGACACTGTTCCATTATAGACAAGGCTAACTCACACTGTTCCACATCAGAACAATCTATCTGGCTCTGTTCTATTGCAAGACAGGCTATCTGACACAGTTTCTATGACAGAGAAGGCCACTTGACACTGTTCCTTGACAGGTCGGGCTAGCTGACACTCTTCAAGGACACAAAGTGCTATCTGACACTGTGCCAAGACAGAATGGGCTATCTGACACTGTGCCAATGATCCAGGACCAAGTGGGCTCCTGCTACTGGTGCAGGACAATGGGCTCCTTGACACTGTTCCAGGACAAATGGGCCACCTGACAATGATCCAGGACAAAGTGGGCTACCTGACACTGTTACAGGACAATGGGCTCCTTGACACTGTTCCAGTGGGCTACCTGATATTGTTACAGGACAACAGGCTCCTGACACACTGTTCCAAGACAAATGATCCAGGTCAAAGTGAGCTACCTGATACTGTTACAGGACAATGGGCTCCTTGACACTGTTCCTGGACAAAGTGGGCTTCCTGATACTGTTACAGGACAAATGTGCCACCTGACAATGATTCAGCACAAAGTGAGCTATGTGATACTGTTACAGGACAAAGTGCCACCTGACAATGATTCAGCACAAAGTGAGCTACGTGATACTCTTACAGGACAAATGTGCCACCTGACAATGATTCAGCACAAAGTGGGCTACCTGATACTGTTACAGGACAAATGTGCCACCTGACAATGATTCAGCACAAAGTGAGCTACCTGATACTGTTACAGGACAATGGGCTCCTTGACACTGTTCCAGTGGGTTACCTGATACTGTTACAGAACAATGGGCTCCTTGACACTGTTCCAGGACAAAGTTGGCTACCTAATACTGTTACAGGACAATGGGCTCCTTGACACTGTTACAGGACAAAGTGGGCTACCTGATACTGTTACAGGACAATGGTGTCCTTGACACTGTTCCAGGACAAAGTGGGCTACCTGATACTGTTACAGGACAATGGGGTCCTTGACACTGTTACAGGACAATGGGCTACCTAACACTGTTCCAGGACAAAGTGGGTTATCTGCTACTGTTACAGAACAATGGGCTCCTTGTCACTGTAACAGGACAAAGTGAGCTGCCTGATACTGCTACAGGACAATGGGCTCCTTGACACTGTTCCAGGACAAATGGGCCACCTGACAATGATCCAGGACAAAGTGGGCTACATGACACAAATTTCTCATGACACAGAACAGTCCATTCAGTATCCTATGATATTCATAACCAAAGTTTTGAAGGCTGTACAGCATATACAAGCTAGCTACTAGTCATGTGCTTCTTTTCAATGTGTACATAACTTTTTTTTTTTTTTTTTTCAATCTGGCATCATATACATACACAATTTCATAAGACATTTGCAAAACATAACCTTCTTATTATCAATTCATCATACTCTGCCCATTCCCCATTATCATTTAACTGCTATCCTGCTCTGTTCTGTCTGTTGAAGGTGACCTCCATTTCGTTCTTACACAAGTTATTTGGGAATCTTCCAGCATTAAGATGCATACTTTTTTTTGTGGAAAAATGCAGTTCCAAAACTAGCCACCATCTACAAAATGCTTAAACTCTGGGTCCAGGTTTTTTTTTTTTCTTAATTATTTTTCAGCTCATGTCAAATGTAACTGTGAGTGACAGTGATAGGTAACCATTCATTTACCATTACTGTGGACAGTTTTGTGGTCCAAGGACTGTTGAATCAACAGTGACAGTTTGGAAAGCAGTGTGTTAGTTGTATGGATGTAACTACACTTCAAACCTCAATGGCAGTGTGTAAAACCACCAAGAAGTGTGGAATCAGAATCCAGCTTGGATTTCAGATTCTCTGCTATCAAGTAAGTGTCGACAATGGGCACTTATATACATCAACAACACAGAAAAGACATATGCATAGCAGACTACACCCATCACTTGATTTTTGTTTTTCAACGAAACATGGAGTGATCATACTCGCAGTATTTGTTTTTTTTTTTTTTTTCTTAGGTGCTCAACTTTCAAATGTTCAATTCATCTTTTTTTGTGTTTTTGACAAATTAATTCGGCAGCTGCAAAAAGATTTCATTTAAAAATGCTGAAAATAAATGGCTGATGTTGATCCAAAAGCATCACTTAGAAAGCAACCACAAATAATTTCTAATACATACTCAAAATTTAAGATCTGATAATCACGGGCAGAAACAGTCTGAAAACAGAGGGTACTTTTTTTTTTTCAATGTCAGAGTTATGAACTCCAAAACCAGCGTTGTCAACATTTGTCCAAATTGTTTAGCTGATCAGCCACTAAAAAAAAAAAAAAATGAGGGGAAAAAATGAATGCAAATGATAACCTCCCAATGTATCAACATTTTTTTTCTATTGCAACACGTTCAGTCAGGTGTTGACATTGTCTGTTCCACAAAACAAAGTGATTGTTATCCAGTGAAAATGAAATCATGGTAAAGGTCTGTGTGTGCAATGCATATGTGAGATTGTGTTTGCGAGAATGGGGCAAGAGGGCTGAGGGGGATAAGGGGAGGAGATGGAGTGTGGGTGAAAGCGTTCTTTTTAATACAGATGTGTACATCAGATGCGGCAGTTTTCTGTTTAACTAGGCAAAGATAAAATCTGATCACACAAAAAACTTTCTGTCATAAGAAAGTGATGAAATTTTGGTTAGCTTCTGATCCTACCAACTTCAGCTGCGTTTTTCATGCCTGAGGATGTTATCTATTCAGTTCACACAAACACTGAATGTAGAGCTAAAAACGGACAGCAAAGGAACTGTTTGCTACCTCTCTGGCTCCGCAACTAGCCATCAAGTCCTGAAGCAACTGCAACTGTTTAACAGCAAGCAAGACAAGAACGCACCAAAAGCCTGGCCCAAACCCAGGGCAACTTCCACACGGCCCAAAGTTCTCCCCTCTCATCCATGGCCAGAGGTGGTACCTGACTGACAGGCTGCAGTCCCTGGCACCCTGATCCTGGGCTCTCAGCACACTCAGCTGCCTTGTCCCCTGCACCTCTGGTGGGACTCACAGGATTTTCTCAATATGCTGCACAAGTCCATGGAGCTGGAAATACACAGCCTCGTTGCGTAGTTCCCGCAAGGTCTGCTTATTCCGTGGCAAGGCATCAGTGCCCAGGCCCCCATCACGCAGGTAGTTGAGGATGTAGCGGAAGTGGGTGCCATCACGATCGATGAAAATGGTGCCATCCTCCTCCTTCTTCAAACCATGGCGTCCAGAAAACATGGCTGCCAGCATGGAGTCTGTTTCCCTTGTCAAAGTGAGCTGTGACGTGGTGAAGACGTGGCCCCCAACATCCAGCTTGATACGTCCCTGCACACGTAACCCACATGATTTTCAGTATCCCCAACACAACGTCTTCACACAGGCAGACAGGAGAACAGAAAACTTTCATCAACCTACTAATCTCTGTTGTTGGTTGGGGTTTTTTTCTTCTCTCAGGACATTTTTATTCATTTCCTTACTCATCACTAGTAAACCAAACAAATTTATAAAACAGAGTGACTGAGAGAATCAGAAAAAAGACTGAAGCAATAAGAATCTGTATACCTCAGGTTTTGTCTCCACAACAAGCATAACAAAAAGGTTCTGAAGTGAAAGCATGTTTTGCAAATACATCCTATAAGCTATACAAGCAATACCTTTTACTAGACAGAACTTATTAACTTATATTCCTTATGTGTTATCAGTGTTGGATTTTGATGCTCTGAAGTTAGACAACTTCAAAGTTCTTGCATTAAAACTGTCATGACCGGCATTGTCTTTGTGTCATTCTTTGCAGGCCTGAGGCAACTATCAAGACTTCCAGAAAATCAACAGTTGTCTACACATCTGTCTAGCATGCCTAAATGAAGTCCGGTCACCACTGATGTTTGTGTATTTAAGGAAAATAGGATGATGAGTTTTGCAGTATTAGTTAAAGCTTTCTGAGCGTGATGCTATCTGAGTAAAAGGGAACAATCATGTATTTTTTAAAATAATGTACTCCAAACTTCTCTTACTTTCATCGACAAAAATGAAATTAACCTATATTCCCATTACAATTGTTCACAGAGATACAGCACAGTGAAACATGTATACTCACAGCATTTTTCTAACATTTAAAAAAATATTTTTCTTTTAATCTAAATTTTCCCAAATAAGAGAATAAAAACCAAAACGTAGGCCAACTTACAATAATTGGAGGAAGGGAATTAACTTTACAACCGTCAAAAGTATACATGGAAAGCTTAACACTGAAGCAAGAACAAGTGTTCTACTATACACCACTTTCAAGTACGTTGAAGATTACTTGTAGTTAAGCCAGTATGCGGTGCCGACTGACTACATGAGCATGTGTAGTTAGTCAGGGATGTGTTCTAGTATGTCCCATTTTGCCATCACTGTTGAGAGCCCTTGTCACAGTGGCAAGTGTTGTTTTTGTTCAAAATGCAAGGCATTCTGCATCTTTACTTCAATGGAGAGTACTGCCTTTCAAGCAGAAATCATATT
>JADBJO010001526.1:55000-62500 GCA_016801955.1 Conus betulinus | reverse complement strand
AAAAAAGAACTAAGTGTGGCTGTGTATGGTGGACTTAGAACAAGCAGCAAAACACATTTTATGCTGTGATCCACTTACCAAGCATGAAAGATCAGACAGCAAAAAAAAAACCAATAATAACAACAATGTAAAAAGCCAACTGTCAAAACTAGCGTTTGGTTGCTTATTTCACCCCTGACATGGCCTCTGTGGTTGGCTGGGCTATCAACAACATCACATGGCTGCTGTTTGTATAGCTGAAATGTGACTTCAAACTAAGTGGTCATTTTCATCAACGATATCATTGATACATATATTCATCTTCTTCGATCATACAAGCACACAATCAGATACACGTTCAAAATTGTATCAAAACACAGCTGTAAGTTATTTAGTGCACACCTTGTTATCCAAAGAAAAACAATTGTTAAGTCCATGAGGGACAAGATGATGATTCATGTCAAAATGTTTCAGTGTTGCTGGTTTTTATGAAAAATAGTCGTTCCCGCACATCATTTACTACAAGATCTTCACCAACGTGACACTTTGAATATAACTAAACACATTCATACATAATCCTCTCAGCCCAGTCACTGCTACTGGCTGTGTAACTTTTACAGTCTGACATGTTTGGCTGGAAGATGGGGGGGGCTGCCTCACTCAGACTGTTTTCACTCTGCACTGATCCACACATCAGAAGGGCACAATGAAATATTTTTCATTCTATTACATGTTAAAGTTTCATTGTGTTCCTTCGTAGACGGGAGTTAAACAGATTATTCTTCACTTCAACATGTCCTGTTCCATAAAGCTGTGTTGTTACATCATTCAAAAAAAAAAAAAAAAAAAAAAAAAAAAAGAAAAAGATCTGACTATGTCATGGTAAAAATATTTTACAGCTTTGAAGAAAGAAAGAAAAAGATATATTGGAAGATGCCGATGGGACTCATGGAAGTACTGTCCTCAACTGCCAAACCAACCGAAAGTAATTCTGCACCATCCTTAGAAACCTGCACTGTGTCGACACAGGGTGCAGGCAGGCACAGAGCTTTCCATTAAGAAATCAAGCGATTTTAACTGCTCCCTGGCAGATGCAATTGTGTAATGGCCACTGAATATGACACACACCAGAACCTCCACAAGAGCATCCACTTGGATGTACCAGCCCCATGTTTCATGACTGCAGATCCCACGGGCAAAAGATATCACCATCAAGCAAACTGCTGCGTGCAATTCACAGCTCCACACTTCACTTTTTCAATGACAGGTGAAACCAATACAACTCCAGAGAAAGCAAGTTTTGGCCACAGTCTTACATGTAATGCCCTCTTAAAGAGGAAGTCACAATCTTTGCTGTTGTCAACAGGACCTCCCCTGCGGTCGCTGGGTCTTCCCTCACCATCACTGGGCCTTTCCCCAGAGCTGGCCATTCCACAGATAAAGAAAAAGACACATCCGTAGGTGCCACTGGAATCTAGAGAAATACTGTCCTCTAGTGCCAAACCAACAAGCTGGGAACAATCCTGCGCTACCCTAGAATGCCTGCACTGTGATGACAAAGGGTGCAGGCATATACAAGGCTTTCCATTAAGACATCACCGGACCTGACTGTTCCCTCATAAATTCCACTGGGTATATGGCCACAGGATATTACATAAAAGAACCGCCATGGGTGTACCAACTTGTTTTTTTCATGACTGCAAAGCCTGCCAGCAAAAGACTTCACCATCAAGCAAACTGCTTCGTGCATCCTACAGCCCCTCCAATTGCCATTTCACTGACAGGCGAAACTGGCGCAACTCCAGAGACAGTCGAGCTTTCACCACATGGTCTCACTTGCCCCCCTGAAGAAGATACCTGGTTGTAGTAGTATTTCTGCTGTCAACAGGACTTTCCCTTTTGTAAACTGAGATATATAAATGGTTCAGAGTTATCCACTAAGACTGTCTTCTAAGATTTTGTCTACTACTTGCCTCGCAAGATAGTTACTATATTAGTTCATGGTGTCCAAACTGAAAACAACAGCAAAAGCCCTCACCTAGTTATCTGATTTTGATTCACACAAGGAGCCATACTCCCCCTTTGCTCATGTTTACTCATGGGTTATGATGGGTGAGCATGTTTGATTTGAAGCATGACTGACACCAGGCGCACACAGGCTGGCATGTGTGTTTGCATGCACCCAAAAAGGGGTCAGGTACAGAGTGGAAAGAGTAAAAAAATCAATACTACTGATACTACATTTGCTATCATCATAAAAATCACCAAACTTATAAACAAAACTGGTCTTCACCATTCTGTCTCTATGACAAGGAGATGCAAATACCTAAAACGGCAGTTTTACAATCAAGATGACATCAAATATAAGAAAGTATCTAGCATACAGACTCTTGCAACTATACCTTGTACCTAAAAAAACTGCTACACCCTACAAGTATCATACTTGTGGGATACATATGTCAATGTCTTTGAGGCTAGGGAAAAGCTAAATGCAGATTGTGTCTAGTGCAGACGGACAGATGTCACAAGAATGTGGGTTCTGTGCTTACATGGGTCTTCACCGATTAATTCCTGATCCTTTAATTGTACACATCATCTCTTAATCAACAGTGTGTTGTACTGCTAGGTAAACACCTTCTTTGTTATGTTTTAACTTACTGGAATCTTAACACACTGTTTTTGGCGATACAAGATTTCTTTAGAACTATGAATCTAGTGGGGGGAAAAAAAACTTCTTTGTTGTCAAAGCAGAAAAGCAAAGATACATAACGTATGTATATGTATGACACAACAATAAGGTGGTGTCCAGATTCTTCTTTAGAAGTGTCTGACTTATGATCCAATAATTTTTGACAGATGTGTAGCATCCACAGGTACCTTCTGAACACCATTTGAAAGAGTTCCAAATGGAACTCACAAAAGAAAGGGATAGTGGATATGAGACATTACTGTACAATTACAGTCAAGATCCTGAAAAAAAAACGCACACACACACACACACACACACACACACACACACACACACACACACATTCACACACACACACACACACACACACACACACACACACACACACACATGCACGCATGCACACACACACACACACACACACACACACACACACACACACACACACACACATCGTTTATTACACACACACACACACACACACACACTGTTTATCACAAACATGCATGCACACATATAACACACACACACACACACACACACACACACACACACACACACACACACTCTCTCTCTCATCATTTATCGTCATAACCCAGCTGTCCACATAGTCTCCCAAGGCCATTCACATTCATGAAAAAAAAAAAAAAACCAGTTCCATCCTGGAAGAGTAACAAAGAAAATCAAATATGATCAACAAACAACATCAATAATTAGTCATATCATAGCTAAACTGTTGACACCCTAATATCACAAAATTTTGTGAAAAGACGTGAAATGAAAGTACTACTACTACTGTTGACACCCTTCACACAGACACGACTGTGCCGGGAGCACCCTTGGTCTTTTATTCCCAGCAAGCAACACCACAACCACCAAAATGTAAAAACAATAATAAAAGTATAAACAATACATAACATTTACATGTACTAAATTTACATAAAAAGTCACACAACAGGCAAACAGAAATCACAGAACGAGCAGTGAGAGTGCGCTTTGGACAGTGAAACCCAACTTTTCACTATATCTTCCCCAGATTACATATACAGTGATCTGGCATGTCATAACTCTCGTGACAAAAAAAAAAAAAAAAAAAAAGAAAAAAAAAAAGTGAGAGTTTTCGTATTACAGACAAGTGAATGGTTCATCTAGGGAAAAAAAAAAGAGATGACATAAAAAAAAAGACTACAAAAGTACAAAAGAGAATGAAAAAAAAAAAAAAAACATTCAAAGAGAGTAACACAAAAAGAAAAAAAAAAAAACTTTTTTCCAGAACCTCCAGACTGTGTGTGACCTGTTTGTATTGAAAGACCCCACAGCATCCTAAGAAATACACACGCACATAGGGTAAGGTAAGGTAATGTTACTTACAGCCCAGCCGACCGTGAAGGGCCATATCAGGGCTGTCACCATGTTAAAATCAACTCACAAATCATTCATTCACACAATTCTTTAAAATACATCTTCTAAAAGCCCACCCGAAGTTTTGTTTAAAAATCTGTCCGCTGTAAAATCTCAGATCCAATGAAAAATGTTAATCTCTTTCAAGAACTCAAAGTCAAAGATCAAGTCAGGCGGAACATTTCTGAACACGGTTTTCATGGATCTGCTAAAAATGTTTGTGTCCCACATCATGCAAGTCCCAACACTCTAAAAAAATATACATCATTGTGAGTGGCACATGACATGGAATGCACTATGGAGCTTCTTCACTCTCTAAAAGGAATGAATGAGTGAAATATGAATGGCCGGTGAGCAGCTGGCATAGAACCATTTGTTCTCTGCGACCACCAGACGTAGATGGGAGGAACTCCTCTGAGTTTGGACCGATCTGAAAGAGTTATCTGTCTGTGTATTCCATCCTCCTGCCAGAGGTCTCTCACTCTCTGACATAAGTATTAACTTTTGGTTTTCAGATCTGACAACACACATATCCCCATATGCATCCTAAATAAAGACATCCACTACAGGTGCCTGCCTCAACACTGAGCAGACTGATAGAAAACGGACAGTCACTCACCGAGGTTGTTTTTTGAATCTCCTCCTGACTCAGGTCCCTGCTGGCCGTTTTCTGAAGCTGACTGTTTGGTAAGCTGGCATCACACAAATGGATCCCACACTCCTGAGTTCTGCATGTAATCCCCACACTTGAAGCACAGGTTGCGCTGTTCACCGTTCTCATTGCGAGGAGCACCCTGCCCTCCCCGGGTATTCCCCTCCTCCACCGCCGCCTCCCCCACCACCACCACGACCATTGTTGCGATAATGGTGGTCTCGATGGTTGAAGTTTCGGTTGTTGTGCCGGTGACTGTGGTGGCTGTTGGGCATGTTCCAGGGCATGTTGAAGCCAAAGCCGTCGATCTGGGGCTGGTGATTGTGAGGGCCTCCAGCGTGGGCGTGGCCGGGGCCCGGAGGGGGGCCTCTAATAGGCCCCCTCACCCACTGAGGTGCCGGCCCTGCCCCCTGCAATGGCTGGTTCTGAAAGTGGTTGCCAATGGGGTGGGGGTGGGGAGCACCTGGGCCGTGGGGGCCTGGTGGGGAGGAGGAGGGGGAGGCATCCGCCGATCGTAGAACAGGGGTCCACCTGCGCGACCAGGGGCCGGCTGTGATCGTACAGGAAGAGCTGGCGCGAGCCTTGGTTAGGCATGCTCATGCTGCCCTGAAACACACATCATCCCAGGATAGAGATTAACACACACACACAGTACCATCACCTGTCCATAGTTATGCTTATCATCTCAGTCCAGGAATCTCCTCCTGCACAAACCAAAACAACTGTCTACAATGCCTTGGTCTGCCTCCTCTTTGAATTCTACTGCTCATCATAATTCCTCAACAGGAGTTAAACAGACAAAGAGGATCAAAACGGCCCAAAGATGAACAGCTAAACATACATGTGACTGACTAATGAGAGGAGGAAACAAAAGGATATCTTCACCATCTACAACAGCAACCAAAGAGAAAATTGGACTGTGATTGTGGCAAACTCACGCTCATAATGGGCATTTGTGTATGAGAATGTGTGTATACTGAGAGAGTACGTGTGTGTGTGTATGTGTGTGTGTGTGTGTGTGTGTGTGTGTGTGTATGTGTGTGTGTGTGTGCGCGTATGTGTATCTGTGTGTGCACCACGTGCATGTGTAAATGTGCATGCACGTGTGTGTGTGTATATGCAAGTGTGTGTGTGTGTATGTGTGTGTGTGTCTGTGCATCTTCGTATGCATACATGTATACAATGTGTGTGTGTGTGCGTGTGTGTGTGTGTGTGTGTGTGTGTGTGTGTGTGTGTGTGTGTGTGTGTGTGTGTGTGTGCGTGAGTGAGAGTGCGCGAGTGTGAGTAAACTCACCAACACACACACACACACACACACACACACACACGCATACTCTCTCTCTCTCTCTCTCTCTCACACACACACACACACACACACACACACACACACACACACACACACACAAACTTACACACTCGCAGTACACAAGATCATTTACCTCTAACCACAGAACCACTTCTGCTTTCTGCGGCATCCTGAAATGAGCTATGAAGCCGACAGGGGGAAGGGGGCAGACAACAACGGTCTGAAATACATGTGAACCCCTAACTCTGGGCCTGCTGAAGGCCAGGAGACAAGAGATGGGTGGAATCAGACCCTGCCCATAATACATGGCAGACTGTGTACCCTGACCAACGATTCCTCACTGTGTATCCTGACCACACAGATTCCTCACTGTGTATCCTGACTGACCACACAGATTCCTCACTGTGTATCCTGACTGACCACACAGATTCCTCACTGTGTATCCTGACTGACCACAAAGATTCCTCACTGTGTATCCTGACCACCACACAGATTCCTCACTGTGTATCCTGACTGACCACACAGATTCCTCACTGTGTATCCTGACTGACCACACAGATTCCTCACTGTGTATCCTGACCACAGAAATTCCTCACTGTGTATCCTGACCACAACTGTGTGTATCCTGACCACAAAGACTCCTCACTGTGTATCCTGACCACAAACTGTGTATCCTGACCACAAAGATTCCTCACTGTGTATATCCTAACCACACAGATTCCTCACTGTGTATCTCTGACCACTGAGATTCCTGACTGTGTATCCTGACCACAAACTGTGTATCCTGACCACATGGATTCCTCACTGTGTATCCTGACCACAAAGATTCTCCCCCTCTCTCTCTCTCTCCTCCTAATGGTTCGCGACCAAAAACTGTGTGAAGTTTCAGACCCAAATCTTAAAGGATTGAAACACCCTGTCCACACCACCACGGTTTTGCCACTGAACACCTTCAGCCCACACCAGTTAAAGAGCATCTGAACCACCACTAGGCACAACTCAACACCTCCACTTACTGGCTCACTGTCAATCAGGTAAATAGTAATCACCACATCTGGAAAAAAAAAAAAAAAAAAAAAAAAAAAAAAAAAACACCACCTCCCTGCCTTCAACCCCCTCCCTTCCCTTCCCATTCCTCCCCCACCCCCTTGACCCCCCACCCCTAAACTCTCCCTCTTCACTCCCCTCCACCTGCCCACCCCCAACTCTCCCACCACCACTCCCTTCCCTCTTCCTCTCCAGAGAAAACACCTCCTTCATACACCTCTTCCCTGAAGCTTGTCTGTCAAGTACAGCCCACATCCTTGAACTAGAACTCAAAGCACATGCTTAATGGGCTGATCTTTTTTTTTTTACTTCCTCTCTGTTCCCCTTCCTGTGAACAAGAGAGAGGAGAGAGGGGTGAAACAGCTAATAGCCCTGATTTGTACCACCATGTCAAGAACCAAAGATCAGAGACGGATAACTTCTTTA
>JADBJO010001526.1:45000-52500 GCA_016801955.1 Conus betulinus | reverse complement strand
TTATGAACATGTGTACGTGTGTGTGTGTGTGTGTGTGTGTGTGTGTGTGTGTGTGTGTGCGCGTGTGTGCACAAGCACCTGCATGTGTGTGTGTGTGTGTGTGTGTGTGTGTGTGTGTGTGTGTGTGTGTGTGTGTGTGTGTGTGTGTGTATGTGTGTGTGTGTGTGTGAGTGTGTGTGTGTACAAGCACCTGTATGTGTGCATATGTGCACGTGTGTGTGTTGTTCTTTAGTTTAACATCTATTCACTAAAGTGTTATTAGAGACGGGAAGAAAAAAAAAAACAAAAAAAAAACGAGTGTGTGTGTGTGTGTGTGTGTGTGTGTGTGTGAGAGTGAGAGTGTGAGAGAGAGTGTGTGTGTGTGAGAGAGAGAGAGAGAGAGAGCGTGCGTATGAGTGTGTATGCATTGTGTGTGTGTGCCTGTGCCTGTGCCTCTGTGTGCGAGAGAGAGAGAGAGAGACTGTATTAGGGACAAGAGGGGAAGGTTGGGATGGGTGGTAAGATAGGTAAATATTGACTTATCCTGGTCGTTTTTCTAGCCTTTAGTGTATGTTGATTGGGGGAATTAAAGTATATCAAATGAAACAAGTTGAGTAGGACTGGAACATAATGCAGGGGGAGGGGTGGGGGAGGAGAAGGTTTGCGGGTGGGAATGGGGGGCATCATGGTGGAAAGGAGGACGGAATAGAGGAAGGGAGTAGGAGGAGGGTGGGGGTAGAGGGGGGGGGGGGGGGGGAATCATATATATCATATAATCGTAACTCTTTTATATCAATGTTGTACAACACAACAATTTTAGTTTGAAGTACATCAGAGAGAGAGATACCAAGTGGACCGGAATTAAAAATTTTCAGAGAACACGCAAAGTAATGAGTGATGATTATTTAAAAATTTTTTCAGTGGATAATGGTGCACTGGCTAAAAAACTGATCTGCTAACTTTATCTTAGGAACAAAGTGCCTAACTCCTGGGCAGTGAAGAAGTAAGTGGTTTACAGTAATTTGTTGGCCACATATGCAATGCATGTTTTTAGAATACTTTGTTGTTTTTAGAATACGTGTGTGTGTGTGCATGTGTGTGTGTGTTGTTGTTGTTCTTCAGTTTAACGTCTTCCCACTAAAAGTGATATCAGACGATGTGAGTGTGTGTGAGTGTGCGCGCACGCATGCGTGTGTAGGTGTGTGTGTGTGTGTGTGTGTGTGTGTGTGTGTGTGTGTGTGTGTGTGTGTGTGTGTGTGTGTGTGTGTGTGTGTGTGCGCATGTGTGCGCGCATGTGTGCGCATGTGTGCGTGCATGTGCGCGCGTGTCTGCGTGCGTGTGTGTGTGTCTGTGTCTGTGTGTGTGAACATGTGCATGCCTATATGATTCAATTACAATAACAAATAAAAAGCAAACCCCCCCCCCCCCCTCAGGAAAAACATTAAATAAAATGAAAAAAAAAAAAAAAATCCAATTACACAATATGTAAAACTATAGAGAGAGAGCGTCCAATGGCCACTTTGTCAGTTCTTGAGCACTGTCAATCATATTTTTGGATAGGTAGTACGATGCAGGTCAATTAATTAATGTGTAGGACGAACGGTTAACCACACACACACACACACACAAAAAATTGTTAAACAAATTTAAAGATAAATACCAACTGAACTACGTGACAAACTTTTGCAAATTGTGTAAAGATAAAACCAGTCTTTAATAATCTAGATAGAGACAGGGAACCGGATCCATCAGATGGAGTATCGTCACCAGTTTTTTGCTAATAATTCCCTTTGCTCTTGGACAGTAAATTAATAGATGTTCAACTCCAACTCTTTCTCCACACATGCATTTAACATTTTTGCTGAATTTTGTTCGTAGTGAATTCAAACGCATTCTGTGCATTAAGCTTTGTATTTCTCTAGGTATGGAGACAAGGTTGGGTCTTGAAGAGGCCAATATTTTTTTTCCAGAATTGGGTTTAATACAGTTGCGATAATAGTTAATTTCTGAGTTCTCTAATACATTACTGAATTTTTTACTGGACGTTTCGTTTATAAAGAATAACATTCACTTAAATCTAAGGGAATGTCAAGTGGTATTGATCCTTCGACATTTCGGGCTGCCTTTCTTGCAGCCTCATCGACCCTCTCATTTGCTGAAATTCCACAATGAGAAGGTACCCAGCAAAATGTGACTGTACTGCATTTAGCTGACAGAAGATGTATGACATAGTTTATTTCTGTTATATCTCAACACGTACTTTTGGATTGGAAGACTGAATAGCGCTAAGGGCCGATTTAGAATCGGTGCATACTAGAATTTGACAAGAGTTAATAGGAAAACTTAGACGTGTTGTAATGACATCAAAATGGCAACAAGCTCAGCACTGAAAATTGAAAAATGTCTACGAAGATGGTACAACTTTTCCACTTTTAAATCAGGTATTGTAAATGCTGCTCCTGTATCCAAATTATCTAACACTGAATCATCCGTATAGATTTTCCAATAGTTTTTGTATGTATTTTCTAAATAAATATCGATGACATTTTTCAATATATAAGGTGGATCTTTTTTGGACACATTTGCATAATTGTATCAAAGGTAGCTTTGGCTTGCTCCCATCTTGGAAAAGGTAAAAAGGACAGCTTATTAGCAATTTTTGTTTCGTTTATATTAGAATCTTTTAGGAGTAGAGGCAAATGACTGGATTGAATTTGTAAATTGCATTCTTCTGGCCCGTTTCACGAAATCTATTTGTGTGTGTGTGTGTGTGTGTGTGTGTGTGTGTGTGTGTGTGTGTGTGTGTGTGTGTGCGTGCGCGCGCGCGCAACAAGCACCTGCATGTGTGTGTGTGTGCGTGTGAGAGACAAACACACAGACAGACAGACAGACAGACAGACAGACACACACACACACACACACACACAGACCCAGAGACAGAATGATCATGTCTGTGCACTCATGAGTGCATGTCAGTCTGAATGCACATGTGCACACAAATATGTACAATTTTGTACATTATTTTGTGCACGTGTGTTCAGATGTGCGTGTGTGTGCTGTGTGTGTGTGTCTGTGTCTGTGAATGTATACGTGTGTCTCTCAGGGCATGTGTGAGCCTGAGTGCATGGACATGCCTCTGTGTGTGTGAGTGCAAGAATATTCGTGCATGTGTGTGTGTACATGTGTGTGTGCATGTGCATGTGTGCGTGTGTGTGTATATGCATGCTTGTGTTTGTGCACACATGTCTATGCATGCATGTGTGTGTATGTGCATGTGTGTATGCATTCAAATCTTGGTGTATTCATGTGTGTGTGTATGTTGTGTGTGCATCTTGTGTAAGCATGCATGCATGCACGTGTGTGTACATGTGTATGTGCACGTATGTGTGGGTGGCTGTGGGATGCAGGCACACACAGATGCATGCTTGAGAGTGTGTGTGTGGTCAACATGAGGACTTTATAACAGGTCACAGCTTGCAAGATTTAGGACATGCTTCTGTCTATGATCTCCAAAAAGTATTAAGCATTCTTTTTTAAAAGTTTTCCATGATCAGCAACAGGGTGATTGCTGGCTTTAGGTTCTGCAGTCAATGTATTTTGGATGGGTATAGTTAGTTTTATACATAATCAATTTACTGCTGTTGACAATTTTAGTCTCTAAATAAATCTGAACAATAATCACCTAAACAATTATGAAACGATAACAAATATTTACAACAAATACATACAAGATGCAAAGCATATAAACATACTCCCAGTGCAATGACAGACAGGGGAGACCATTTCCAGTTAGTGGAAGAAAAAACTCGATAGTGCGGTGGTTATTTCCTTTATCAGCCTTGATTTCTTTTAATTCTCATTTAAAGCCGTTTGTACAGCTACTCTGGTAAAATAAAACATCGGTGACCCATAATGGACATACCTACAAATTTTCAGAAAGATCAGCCCAGAAGTTTTGTCTGAAGTGAGTGGAATACATTTTGACCGCGGGCGGACACACACACACACACACACACACACACACACACACACACACACACACAGAGGCAGCACACACAGAGGCAGCATTCTTCATTCCCATTGTAAAGTACTCCCTGTTCTATAAGAACTGTGAGTACAACAAAATTATGCACTGAGGAGGGAAGGTTAATGGCAGGAAGGGTAAGTGAGAGATGGCGGAGAGGAGGACAAGAAACTGCCAACTTGACTATGCAAAAGATTGCTGGCCAGTTTCAGAACAGTTGGAAAAATTGCGATTAAAAAAAAAAAAGACTTTAAACAGGAACAGATTTTCACATATTTCTCAGGTTTAAAAAAAAAAAAGTCTCAATAATACATAGTGAATTATATACAATTTTTTTTTTTCCATTACATATGAAATTGATGTCTTCTTCACCAGTGACCGCACTCAGAATTCTGAAGACCGGTCCCGGGCTCAGATGACACTGAAGGTCACTCAACAAGCAGAGTCAGAACCAGTCCCAAAGAAACAAAAACCAGTAATATGATATTATTATTATTATAATGAATACTATATAGCGCGCCTATTCTTGGCTAGAGACCAAGCTCTAAACAATTTACAATCCACACTCATTTACACAATGGACTGTGTACCTGGGTAGTGCCAACTGAAGAGCTGCCAGCTGTCGTTTCCTGTGTCATCCAGTCAATATTGCTCACTCAGTTTCCTTCCTTCCTTCCTTCTTTCCATTTCCAACACAGGGGGTGCATGCTATGTGTAACATGTCATCCATACCAACGGCCAAACTCGCCTTCTCTTCCAAAAGCGGGTGATGGGATTTTTACGCGTGTGCAAGAGGTTGTGCGTGCCTTCACACATGGAACCTCGGTTTATAGTCTCTTTCAAAGGACTGACATGATATGAAACAGGAACTCTGAAACAGGGTCGTAGGATGGGTCAGCAAGGTCAGGGTCATGTTGCCTGTAACCCAGCCAGCCGCAGACGGCCCTAACAGGGCTGTCACCACCTTGAGCTCAACTCCCAGCAGGATGGGTTAATGGTTTATCTAGATCTCTACTGATGTCAACAGTGGATGAAGGGATATAGTGATCTTCTTCTTCTTCTGCATATGCAGGCTGATACCCCTGCGGGCACTCCTGTATAGAAAGGCAAGGATTAATCCATTTACCCAACAAAAGGAGTGGAGTTTTGTACGTATGACCGTTTTTTATCCTGCCATTAAGGCAACCATACTCCAACGTCAGGGAAGATGCATGCTATGTGTAACTGTCATCCATACCAATGGCCAAAATGGCCTTCTCTTCCGAAAGTTGGTGATGGGATCCAACGTGTGTGTGCAAGATGTTATGCGTGCGTTCACACACGGAACATTGGTTTATAGTTTCATTCGAAGGACTATATGAGAAATGGAGTCAGAACCAATGATAACTCCTGAGACAAAAAAAAACTTGTACCGAAATGGCCCGGCAGAGATTTGAACCCACAACCCCAGATTATATGAGTCCGGCACTCTACCACTGAGCTATTCTGGCCCCTGGATATAGTGATGGTCTCTACTCTACTCTGCTCCCAGACTAGGAGCGTGAGAGAAGTGGGTGGTATAGGGGTATGGTGTGTATACATATGACTTTGCTAAAAAAGATAAAATTAAAAAAAAAGCAAGCATTACTATCAGCATACGGCTCACCAGGGACAGTCCAGCATACATACTGAATCTTTGATGCAACTCAGCATCAGCAATAAAGGGTCTAAACCAGCAAGTAGACTTAGGATAACGACAGATCTCTGAAGTGTAAGCCATTTGTGCTGGGACGGATTCATGATCAGCCTGCGTATGCAAGAATCAGGGAGCTCACACTATTCACAGTGAGATTAATGCTAATCAAAGGAGCAGATGATGTGTCAAACGAGGAAAGAAAAGAGGTCAATACACAAGCATCTGATCAACAAACTGGAACCAAGAAGAAAAAAAAAGGTGACAGAAATAAAAAGAAAAGCAAAGAAAAAGAGATTAATGGTCTTGACCTGTCAAAAAAAAAAAACCAACAAACAAAACAGCAACAAAAAAATCAACCAGCACCCTGTAGTATCAATCCACAAACATTTGTTACATGTAAAGGGACCAAAGTCATCTCTCATTTCACGTATCAACAGGCACATGACACACAGACACAGACACAGACACACAGACACACTCACACTGTACTACCACTAACACATGCAGATACTTTTTAACTTCATCACTTATTCTTTTAACACTGCATTTGGCTCGTTTACCTGATCTTAAAATTCCATGAATAAAAACATTAAACATAGTTTGTTAACAATCCTGTCTGCAACAGCATGTGCATGCCATCATTAACATTCCTCTACCACTGCAGTAACAAAAGATGCACGCTTAAAATGGAAGCCTTCTTGATCTGATTCTGGACCTGTTCACTGTCTGCACTTTAAACAGGAGGTGGACGTTGACAAAGCACACATGGCTTTCCTGGGAAAGTAAATTAGAAAGGCATGGGATGCCGCTGCACAAGTGCTTTTGTTCACACCTTTTATGTCGTTACAGCAGAAGTTACTCAGCATTAGCGCGTCAATTTAGCGTTTTTTTCTGAAAGATATGTACAGCTGAATTTATCCATCGCTTACAGACCATACCACAGAACAGAACCAAAGTTAAAAATCAATAGGAGCAGAATTTCAGTAAAGGTGGTGGCTGGTTTTTTTCTGTACACTCACTTATTTTTTCCTACACTTTTTCCCCTTGTGACTATGCAAAAAGAAATGTACAGAAGTACTGATCTGAAATTTTTAAGGAATTTGTTCTCGTGAAACAAAGATCCTGCTGGGTCCAAAACAAAGAACATGGTGGAGGTTTTGTCTTGTATAGAAATATTTCAGCAGTTTCGTTCAGGAACAGGACCTGGTTAGGGTGACTAAGACTGACCAGGCAACAGGTAGAAATTACTACAGGTGCAAAAGAGATTCTGTAAGACAGCATTTTCTCTAAAGCAAATGCTAAGAAGTATCTTATTTTAGATGTAATGGGCAATATTTGGTGTTTGAAATTACTAAAGGTGCAAAAGAGATTCTATGTAAGACAACGTTTTCTCTAGAGCAAATGCTAAGGAGTATCTTATTTTAGATGTGATGGGCAATATTTGGTGTATAAGACTTTAGGCACTGGCTCTACACTGGCATGAAAGGGAAGCTATACATCTCCAGAGACAGTTCACCATGATGTATTACTGCAAACTTATTTGCAAAATCATTAACATATGCAGTGAATACTAAATCTGATGCCCTGATTCCTGATAAGGATAAATATATCAGTCAAGCGAAATGTCTACATCACTGCAATTTCTTTTACCTGTTAAATAAATTGCATTCTATCTAAATCACTTAAAACAAGCTAAATTTTCACATTTCAATGTATATGTCCTAATTACACAAACCATACACATTCTCTAGATATTTTCCAAATTAAATATCTTCAATATAAACATGCATGCTGTACAAGAGTTCATGCTGATATCTGAAAA
>JADBJO010001526.1:25000-40000 GCA_016801955.1 Conus betulinus | reverse complement strand
ACACACACACACACACACACACACACACAGAGGCCTTGCCACACTATGCCTTCCGTAAAGAGGGTCACAACATCAACTGTTGACATAATTGAGCATGCACCGGTGTGTTAACTCTCTGAGTGTGCTCTACTCAACATACTTGTTAAGTAATGACAGTATCGATTGCAGAGGTCTTTTTTTTTTTTTCAAGTCAGTGAAACTGTCGCCGTCTTGGCTCTGTGGTTCGTGTGTAACTTCCAAGCCTGTGCAGCGTGCAGCGAGGAAACCAGTGATAAGCCGACCTCATGATTAGGCAAATCGCAGATGCCAGTCTCGCTTTCCCGTGCTGATAAGATCTATGCTCAAGCGGACGGGGCCAGCGGATACGTCTAGGAAGAGGTGAGCCCAGTGCGCCTTCGATAAAATGCCAGTTGTTTCGCTCAGAGAAAGAGGCGGCGAATCGTCAACACAATCATGCTGCAACCAATAATGCAGCTTTTTTGCGCTTGCGCTACCTGACCTTGCTTGATGTAAACAAAGCGAAAAATTACTGAATATCATTCTCCAAACCCAGTCAAGAGATAATGTACCATAATCATAAGGATTTCTTGATCATGACAAAATTCTTGTTAATCCAATAGTGCGATTTACTGACCTCCACTGTATGTGAACAGATAAAATATGAAAGATCCAGCGAGCGTGAGCCAATCGCCAACACACTGTTCCCTTGATGTTGTCAATCCAGTGTTGATGAATATTGTACGTCATTGTTTGTCTGCTCAATAAGGACATTTTCGGATTTCCCCGTCTTTGACGGAAACCGGCGGAACTAAAAGGGAAACAACTGCATCATCTTCGCTGCAGTTTTATTGATGTTAAAGGGAAATTATCCAGCCTTTAGGAAGTTTCTTCTACTTTCGCGTTTTGTAGCATATGTGTGCAAATGCGTGCATGTGTACAGGATGCCCCGTGTTTATGAATTTCAAATGTAGATGCTATTTTGAAGTATAATAGTCATATCTTACGCGTTGTATCAGCGAGTTTAACTTCCTACTTACTTACACATGGGTTTCCAAGTGTGGTGCAGGATTGCTGGGTTGTTGGGCAGGTGAGGACAGTACTTTTCTGGGTCTTACCCGCACCTTCGGGTGCATCCTTTTCTTCTTTCCTACTAACTAACAATGTTTCAACACCCATCTTGTGCCGAATTCGAGAAGATAAGTGATTACTTGTTCTTCATTTTCATTGTCTTGATCGTTGTTTAACTTACCTGAAGAAGAGACCTAAGAGGTCGGAACGCGTCGTGTTTTGTCTTGTAATTTGTGCGTCCCTTTTGTCTGGTGTTTTTTTTTTTTTTTTTTTTTTTTAAATTAAAATAAAAACACTGGTAGGGAGGGATAAGGGGTGTGCTGGTAAGACAGGCAGAGGGTGAAAAGTGCAGGAGCCAAGAGATGCCAACTGGTCCTACCTCTGCATCTACATCAGTGTTCCCTGAGCGATTGGCATCGATGAGAAATAAAAGGAAGAAAAATTCCGCCTCGTCCTCTGCGTTTTCTTCTTTTTTTTTTCACAAAGATTTTAATGCAACATTACAAGAGTTGACAGGCGCGCAAAAAGAGGACAGTGTGCGCAGAAACGAATCAAAACTATTTCCATTTCAGTTGCTGCAGAAAAAAAATCAACTGGACGATAACAAAAAACAAGTCAATATATATATCCACCTATGCATACTTTCACTTATATTCACATAAACATAAACACATTCGCATGTGCGCGCGCACACACACACACACACACACACACACACACACACACACACACACACACACACACACGTAGAGAGAGAGAGAGAGAGAGAGAGAGAGATGCAAACATATAAAGATATAAACGTCTATGCATACATACATGTATACGTACACATTCATACAGGTATACAGATAACACAGCCATGTATCAATCATCATCACTATAGGTTTTGAAAAGAAAAAAAGCTGTAATAACTTGTGCATAAAATTAGCTTGGGAAGGGTGGAAAGAACAATACATTTTTCTTTTCTCTCTTTTATCTTTTCCTAGGCCCTTAGATATTTTTAGACCTGGGCAATCGTCCAGTCAATAAAAAGAAATGTTACAGAGGCACATTTGAATTAATTTTAGGATCACAACAATCATTATTTCTGTTTGAGAGTAGAATTTTTTTTCCCTTTTTTTTTTCCCCTTTTTTTTCTCCCTTTCTCATTTAGTAAACTGCTGTTTATTGAAAGAGAATTGGTTTATATGCGTTCCAGGTGCTATTGAAATATGTTAGATTATAGTTAATTTTAGCGTTATATTCTTCAATCTTATATCTGGCATTTAATTGTCTTTGGAAAACAAATATCTGGAAGATTTTTCCATTTTGCATCTATAAATGTACATCTTGGCAAACATTACAATAAACTCTAAGGTAGAATCCACATTTAGGTGTTCATCCACTCCGAAAATTACTAGTTCACATGAAATTCCAACATTATAAGTGTGTTCACATTTTTCATTCAATAGTTTTTTGAGAGATTTCCAAAATACTTTGTGCATATCTGCAATTCCATAAAAAATGTTCAATGGAATCTCTTTCCTCATTACAAAATGAACACTGTAACGTATCGGTTAACCCCATTGCATTCAAAACGATATTAGTCGCAATAATTCGGTGTATGATTCTCATTTGCAACCATTTCAGTTTTACATCCTTGATTTTACTGATTTTATAAAACACATTCTTCCAGGAAATGATTGGACTCATTTTTTCTGACCACTTTGAGCAACAGTTAGGTTTATTATTGTCTGATGTAAAGTACTCATATCATTTGCTCCTTTATTGGTATTTGTTATAATTTTCAATGCATTAGGCACATCATGAATGTAATTAGTATTGTTATTAATTCGTATTCTGTTTTTTCTTAGGTATTGTTTTACTGACGAAATCCAACCATTGTACGTAATAAAGCCAACAGACAAATGTGTAGTTGATATGAATTCTCTATATTTGAAAAATTCCCCATTTTCTTTCAGGAAATGCCTGATGGAGTATGTTCCTTTCTTGATTATATTGTTTTGTTTGATGACAGCATTACCAATTTTGATTTTTTTCGTTGTAGAAAACAGGTTAATCTAGCACCTCACCAACATTTTTTTTGCGTAATATTGAGGCAAAAGTTTCTATGTGCTTTGAAAGTATGGGTCCAAAAAGGGTTTAATGTTTGAATAATGTAAACCGTACATTGGTCCGTAACATTCAAAGTTTTTTAAGGAAAGGGTACATTTCAACTGCAATATTTATCCATTTATTTTATGATTCGTTGTTTTATATTTTCTCAGCCATGAAAGTTTCAGAGATATATATATACCTTTGAATATCTAGTATGTTCAAACCACCTTGTTGTACACTTTTTACTGCCGTTTTTTCTACTAATCCTATCCCCTTTCCCATTCCAAATAAATTGAAAACATAACTTTTGGAGTTTTTGTACAAAATGGTCAGGTGGGTCAGGTAGCAAAATCCAAAGATGTCTTCCTCTGCGTCTTCTTGACTGGCTGCTGTCCCTTGGCTCCTGCACTTTTCACCATCTGCCTGTCTCACCCTGCACACTCTTTACCCCTCCACCCCATTACAACTGGCGCTGCGAGCAGGATTGAAGACAGAAGGGACCAAGAAGAAGAGACAGCCCAAGAAGAATAACTCAGCAGAATGGGACGGAGGAATCAAAGAGCATGGGACTCGATGGCCAACAAAAGCCAAGAGGCTGAAAATGTAGGTGACCAAGAATGCCACCTGACCCTACTTCAGCGTTCCCTGAGCGACTGGCATCGAAGAGAAATAAAAGGGAAAAAAAATCTCTGCCTAATCCTCTGCATCTTCTTGAATGGCTGCTGTCCCTTGGCTCCACTTTCACCATCTGCCTGTCTTCACCTGCACACCCCTTACCCCTCCACCCCATCACACCATCAATGAAGGAAAATGAAACGATTAGATTATGTCACATAGTATGATTTAAAGCAAAAAACAAAACGAAAAAGAAATGAGCTTCTGCTACCATGGTCATGAGACAATACAAGCATTTCTCCAGAATAACTCTACCCTTGGTACTCGTTCCCTAGCACATATGTAGACAAAAGGATCATAGAACATTCCTACATACAACATAAGGGACATCCGAGTTTGGGCAAGCTGACGCTGCAAAGACATGCACACACCGACAATATCAGCAAAAACGGGGAAAAAAAATGCAAAACGTAAATTGACATTTATCCAAGGCTAGCACAGTGCTTTGATTTTGACCTTGATATGGAAGGACAGATTTAAGTGAAGCGGAGAGACATGACCATTGACGAAACTGAAGGGCGCGCGGAGAGAACGCAGACCGTTCCGCCAACGAGTGGAACATACATTGAATCCTCAGTCACTCTAATCTGAAGTCACACCGAATCCGAAACCATTGCATGTCCCTTAAAATTATCTCCCAAACCATCACAAGTAGGCTCCATTAACATACATGTTCCACATAACTGAATCGTCGTCATACCAGTCATTTGTAGACTAGCACGCTGCTGTGAGTTTTTAGCTTATTTCAGATTTGTGGAGTCCTGTGGCAGTACGTCCTTATTTTCACCGTCTCCTTTTCTATCGCCTCCTTCCTCCTCCCCCCACCCCCACCCCCGCCCCACATCAGCAACATAGTAAAGTTCGGGCCATGGCCAGCTGATACCCGTGAGATTAGACCAAGTTTTCAAATAAATTCTTGATTCTTAAGATATGATTATACAACAAATTAAGTGTTTTTGACTGATATAAGTTCAGTATAACTTGTGTGTGTGTGTGTGTGTGTGTGTGTGTGTGTGTGTGTGTGTGTGTGTGTCCCTTCCGGCTTTCAGATTGTAGAGTTCCTATGTGGTCCTGAACATCATCTGATCGAAGTAAGCCAAAACGATTCGCGTTATAGAAAAAAAGATAAAGGGGTGGGGAGGGGGAGAGCGGGGGGGGGTGTGGTGGTGTGTGTGTGTGTGTGTACGGCTGAGTATATTTGAAGAGATGACACGAGACAGACAGACAGACAGACAGACAAACTTTTGTGTATGTGTATTATTCACAACAAATTGTTTTCATTTTAAAATAGAATTGTTATTGCACGTTTGTGAGCCCTTGCAAAGTAGCTAAATAACGTGTGTGTGTGTGTGTGTGTGTGTGTGTGTGTGTGTGTGTGTGTGTGTGTGTGTGTGTGTGTCTTAACAGTTTGACTTTATTTTAAAATAAAGGTAACAAACCATTCATGACGGGAAAGGAAAAGGCTGACACATCCTAATCAACAATCCATTAAGTGATTAACACTAAAAAAAAAAAAAAAAAGAAAACACTGCACAAGAAGCAGGAAATGTTTCAACAATCATATGAAAGAAAAGCACCACCAATCAGCGGCGTAATACGTTAAAGATTCAACTTTTTCAATTAAAAACAGAAACATTCTATCGGTGACATTTGTTTCCCTGTACACTTAGGTACCAGCGGAGGTGACGTTGTGCTGCCTCGTGTGTTATCCGCGGCAAACGAAACGGTATCATCCACTTAAAAAACAGTTAAATAACTTTTGTCGGCAGATCGGCAGTCGTCGAACGGATGTGATATACTGGACCGTGCCCGCACACAAGCTTTACAATGTTTCTGCACACCTGCGTGCGTGTGTATGAGCTGGTCGGTGATCATGCGACGTACGATGAGTCAGCCAGCGATAGATGGTATACGGGTGCAAAATACCGGTTGGCTGATAAAATGCCGGTAACAATTTCCGTACCGGTACCCACATTTCATTTTCACTGGTCATGTAGACTTTTTAAAACGTAAACATTTTTGCTGTGTTCATGTTAGAAGTAATGTGTTTCCATACAGGTGCTATGCCCCTTTGCAGATTTTTTTTTTCTTGCATCAGCATTCAATAAATACTTTGCACTAGTTTGTATCCCAGTCTGATAACTAGAAGGAGCACAGCACATTTATTGTATCCTAAATATGATTGGAAATATTGAAGGTTTGAATAAGATCATCCTTGATTTTCTTTGCCTTTTAAAGTGAGTAATTTGAAACGCCCCCGCAGCCCAACTCTGTATGAATGATTTTGAATCGGCATCTATGCGGTGGCTCTTCTTTGCACTCTTTGAATCGTGAGGGCTGCTAGTCTTCACATGTGTGAAATGAAATAGTGAATATTAGTAGAGGCGGGGATTCTGGCACCGTTTTAGTTTCATCCACACGGCGTTGAGCATTTTCCGTCACGTCAGATGTGTATGCCTAAGAATTGATTTTTGTTGGGTCCCATCTCATTGTGGTATAAAGTGAAATGAAATAGCAGACAGTCTTGCAAAAGGAGCAAACAGAAATGCTGAAAATTTATTTTTAAAAATCCCATAGATTTGTCCTCTTGTGAATTAATCCAAATTATGGAAAAGTATATACATAAGCAGAATTTTAGTCAAAACATGGCTACTTTCCCATTGTGCCCAAGGCGCATTGTTTGATTAATTCAAAATTAAAGCTAAATACTTGGAACACTAAATATTCTCATGTTATTACTTGTGTCTGCAGAAAAAAACATTTCTGTACGTCATCTTTTGTTTGAATGCTCAGTGTTGACCTCGCTCTATCAGGTCAAAAGGTATTGAGATGATTAACTTTGATAATGTCAATACTGTCTTATATGATTCATGTGTTGCTGAAATTGCCATGGTTATTTCGCAGTCACAGGTGGCAAAATTTTTGTAAAGATCACAGCTTTGTGTACCACTAAGGTATTTCGCTTATGTAGTTATGCACATGTCAGATGTGGCTTTGCAAGTACTAGATAAGTTGAGTGTGAAGGTTTTGTTGTTGTTGTTGTTGTTGTTAACAAGTGTCTAAAATCATATGGCGACGAGAAGACATGAAATAAACCACTGAACTGAACGGCTACATTCCCCGAGATCTTCCTCACTATTATAGTCGATCGGGTGTCGCCCCGTGCCTCAGTCCTCAGACTTACCACCTAACACCGCTAGGCCCTAGCACGTCATCTCAGTGCTTACCCACCCCCCCCCCCCCCAGGTAAAACCGCTCAGTCAGGCCTAGGCCTACACACTCCGTCAAGCTCTACCTTCTGTCCGTAAAATTCGGGTAATTGTCCGTTCGCAAAATCTCTATTAGCACTACGCTCGTAGCCATGATATTCAAGGGCTCAAAATGTCCCTTTGTACAAATTTTAGAATATGTCTGTAACAAACAAAATTTTCAAGGGCTCAAAATGTTCCTTATACAAATCTTGGAACATGTCTGTAACACTGCCAAAACATCGATAACTTTGAAAAAAAAAAAAAAAAAAAAAGTCCAACGCCGTGCAGCTCGATGGGTTGTGAACCGCCACCGTCACACCTCAAGTGTCGATTCCATGCTGACACATCTACAGTGGTCCACCCTAGCCGACAGAAGAAGAAGCAGCAAGACTGACCTTCTACAAATATCATCGAGAAGAGGTCAGCATCAACACCCCATTCAGGCCAACACCAAACACCCCAGCACAGTCTACAAGACAGTCACGCTGGGAAACGTATCTCCTCCCTACCTGTAAAACAAACTAGCCTACAGGAAGCATTCCTTCTTCCCGAGGACTGTCAGGGGCTGGAACAGTCTGCCTCCCAAGGTTATCTCCTCAACCTCGGTGGAGTGCTACATGTCCCGAATCAGCCAGCGCCCCCTCCCCCCCTCTACCACCACCACCCCCCCCCCCCACAAGTCCCCCTACTGCCAGCTCTACATACCTAGTTAGTGGAAACCCCCAGTTCTACACACATCAGAACCATCAAAACGATGATGGCGGATGTTCAAAGAAAAGAACAACAACAACAACCATAAAATCCTTTTTCTAATGTCATGTTCTGAACAGGCCAAAGGCCTATTAGGCTATCTGATATATTGACTGTCACGAAAATCATACCATACCATACCATACCATACCATACCCATACCATACCATACCACCCGCTGCAGACTGGATTAGGCTGTTTAGCCTTTAGTCTGGTCTTCTTTACAAAAACCTGATCATTCCAACAATCTCTAACTTCTTGTGTGGGTGATGATGGCGCAGCAGTCTAAAAGTCTACCTAACCGAATATCTACTGTCTGCTCAGTAGTGATCCAGTCTGGCCTTGAAGCTGTCGAGAGATGGTGCGTTAACCACTCTTTCTGGGAGCGTATTCCAGGGATTCACCACTCGATAGGCGAAAAAGTGCTGGCGTGGTACCATCGCAAATCCTTTTCCTAAGCTGAGATTGTGCCCACGAGTCTGCTTAAAACTGTTTTCCAATACAAAAGGATTCCTCGCGTTGTACCGCCCGTGAGTGAACTTTCAGGTTTCAACCTTGTCGCTCCTGTCCCTCCAGTACTGCATGCAGTGGATCTTCATTCTGACAAGTCGCTCTTCATGACAAACCTTAGAGTATACTTTTGGCTGTAAATCATGTATGAGGTTCAATTAGATCTAGATCTAGTCTTGATCTCAACGTCGACTTTTTTTTTTTTTTTTTTTTTTTTTTTTTTTTTTTTTTGGTGAGGTTGCAGATTTTGGACCAAGAACTTCTCGTCTTCTTGAAGGAGACAACTTGAAAGTCATTGTGGCCGATGTCAGATATTTTCCCAAAGTGTTTTTTTTGTACTCACCAAGCTGAAGGCTGTTCCACAACACCGCTGACCACAGGCTCTTGAGGCGCTACATTCTGTTGTCACCACGCCATCAAGACTGTTTCTGAAGGATCAGCTGGGAATCTTACAGGCCAGCTATAGCCTGCATGATCTTGTCACTCTATTATCAGAGTTTGTGCTCATGACGTCAAAAGCGGCAAGATAAGATTTGACGTAAACATGCAAACTACCTTGTAGATACATTCAAGAGATTGTTATAGGTCTATGTCATCTCCATAGGGGTCTAGCAAAGACAATCTATTCCTGATGATTGAATGTTTTACGCGGGTCTTTTTTAGTGAAGTGAAGTCGTCTTATGCAGGCAGTTAGTTTTACCTGCCGCTAATACATTGAAAGCACTGTTTTCGTGGAATTTTTCATCCTTACATCATTTTTTTTTTTCCTGATTGTATAGGCCAAGGCCCGATGTATGTGTGTGTGTGTGTGTGTGTGTGTGTGTGTGTGTGTGTGTGTGAGCGCGCGCTCTGCGCGTGTGTGTGTGTGTGTGCGCGCGCGCGCGTGTGTGTGTGTGTGTGTGTGTGTGTGCGCGCGCGCGTGTATGTGTCAGTGTGTGTGTGTGTGTGTGTGTGTGTGTGTGTGTGTGTGTGATCAATGGAGTCGAAAGCTTTAGAAAAAAAAAGTACAAAAACTGCACTAGTAAATAAACCATTGTTTATGTTTAACTGCCTTTTCTATTTAAAAAAAAAAAAAAAAAAGAAGTGGTCAACATGGTGTGACAAGAATGATTCCTTCTAACTCTACGCAGCTTTTGGTAAAATGAGTGATATATATTTTGTAAAATGGCATTGCAGATTATTTTTTATATGCTTTTCGAGGAGTTGAGACGGTGTGGGTAGACAACATATACATATATAGGTCTATAGATAGAGGGGTCAGATGGATCCCCAGACTTCAGAACAGACAAACCTCTAGTATCTTAAAAAGCTTGTGGATAATGACTTTTTAATGCATAAGTTACAGATTAAAAAAAAGCAACGCATTCAGCGTTAAGGGCAGCAGAAATCTTCAAACGTTTTCTGTCCAAACCTATCCATACCACGAGAACTTGACATTTTGTGCTTGTCCTTAGCTCCCTGTACACTTCAGAAACACTCATGCAGCGAACATGGAATTTATTGGTTATTTGTTATGACTCGAAGAAACGATTAGTATATCTCTGAATCATCACCCTCTGTGTTCATCATTCATTCATTCATTATGCCCATCGCTCCCGGTGGAGCATAGGCCATCGACGACCCTTCGCCATCGCACTCTGTTCTGGGCTGTTCTGTGTTAGTTATCATCATTATTCTTTGCGCTATTGTTGTAAAATGCCTGTTCACGTATTCAACAAATAAATAAATATGTGATGATATCGAATCAATTGAAAATATCTCTTCCATATGCATATGATATTATAAATGATATAATTTTTATTTTAAATTTTATACATCTATTTTGTTGTTGCTTAATTTTGTTGTTTTTTCCCCTGTTATTTGTAATAACTTATCATCTTTAATTCAGTGATGATTTCAACATTTGTTTTTGCAGTCACATATAATTTGACAGAGTTTAGTCCGAACCGAGGCGTGCTTGTTAAGAATGGAAAGAGAGACAGTCATAACACCAGCCGCCGTGGCGAAGTGGTAAGCGTCGCGGACTCGGGAGGTCAGGGTTCGGTTCCCTTCATGAGTTTTTTTTTTTTTTTTGTTTTTTTCTGTAATTTGAAACGGAACAAAAATCTTGTTCTACTGTGAAAATATATCATTAAGGAACGAATCGATAAATGAAAAAAAAAAAAAAAAAAAAAAAAAAAAAAAAGCCGTACGTAAATCACGGGATCTTAAACGAAGCAGGGAAGGGTACAATAACAAACAAAAAGTGGTCAAATTCTTTCAAACATGATGAAATTAATCACGCACAACAGACAAATCGCACAGCAGAAGTTCTTATGGTAGAGCACACACGAGTCATTCCCCCCCAAAAAGAAGATCCAAAAACTTGTCTCATATATCCTTTACTTGACACACGTATGTACTGCAATGTTCAGCACCCAGAGAAAAGAACAAACATACTTCACATGGTTTCAAGACACCACCTTTTCGATCTTTCATATAGTCAAACAGAGCGACGAACAGCAATATAACCCAGTTTGATTGGTGTGATGGGGGAAAAAATGTCGAAGGAAATAATAAACTGCAAGTACCGAACAAGTAGCACAGCAGCTGTTTCTCCCATGAATGAACTCAATACACGCCCTTAACTCCGAACGAATGTTTCTTGCGACACCAAGTTGCCAACATACCTACAACACTCGGAACAAACAAGGAGTCATCATCAAAAAGGATGTTCTATCTTTGAGACTGTTCAAAACATTTGAAAAGAGAAAAAAAAAAAAAGGAAAAGAAAAAAAAATCTCCAGCTACTCATAGACCGTCTTCAGGAGTGATGACATTAAACTAAAGACACAAACAAAACACACCGTGTAGGTGATGACGTATGAAAACGTATACGAACGAATATGTGAGGTGTGTGCGTGTGTAATGCAGAAAAGGAAAAAAAAAAAAAAAAAAAGAGAGTAGAGAGGGGGAAAAGGCAAACAAAAAAAGTGATAGAGAAAAAAGAAAGCGAGAGAGTCCCAATGCTTGCAAGGGGACGTTTGAGGGTGTGCATGAGAGGAAGGGGGGAAAACGCAGGAGTAAGGGTTTGTGGTTGTGTGTTGGGATGGGGGGTTGGGTGGAAACTCATTAAAAAGAAAAAGTGCATATGGATTTGTGCATGTGTCTATGAAGTATGCATACCTGGATGGTGGAGATAGTGTGTTTGGCTCTACATGTTACCTTATGGATTTTTTATGTTAGATATGTACAGGGGGTGGGAATGTAAAGATGGGGGAGGGATGGTGTAGTAAAAAGGGATGGAGGAGGGGAAGGAAAGCGTGGGCAAAGAGCTTGAATGATTCAAAACATAATTTTAAAAAAGTTAGATGTAGGAGCTGAGTCCATCAGGGATTGTGGTGCCCAGGTGAGAGATGATCCTCGACTCACTGAATTTTCTTTCTGGAGCTGAGGAGTGGTTTTACGGATGAGACGACTGGAGGGCTCTGAGGTGCTCCACGAAGCGTTCGTTGAGGGTGCGATATGTCACCCCAACGTACAACTTTGAGCAGAGGGCTGAATCTCAGAACATACACCAAGTTGGTGGACTGGCAGGTGAAATGGGATTGGACATTGAATTTTCCCTTCGGGCCAGTGATGCTGTGGATGTTGGCGATGGAAGAGCGGGTTTTACATCCCGATTGATCGCACGGGTAATTTCCACCTGAGGAATCAAAAACAGTATTAAGTGCAGGTAATATTGGTTTGATTGCTGTGAAAGGGAATCTTAAATGAGGCAAGGAATAGTAAACAGTAAATGACGAGTAAGTAGTGTGAGTGTTTCTACCATGATGAAATAAAACAATTAACTGCACGCACAATAATGGACGTCATACGTGGTTTAGAAAAGGTGACAAACGGCTAATGTGGGCGCAAACACAGCGCTCACAAAACACATTGCTTCACTTATAAGTGTTGCTCTCGAGAGCAATATTCTATTGAAGGGAGGCAATTCGTGCTTTCCACGCATTTGAATTGTATCCCGTTCCTGTCTTCTGGTTCAGTTATACGGTTAGATAAAAAGATAGCCCCCCCCCCCCCCCCCCCCCCTCCCCCCGGACTTTAACGCTGCATGCTTCGGTTTATAACTCTCTCTCTCTCTCTCTCTCCTCTCTCTCTCTCTCTCTCTCTCTCTCTCTCTCTCTCTCTGCGAATGCATGTTTCGGTTAATCTCTCACTTTCTGTCTCTCAGAAGGGACTTCTGAACTTTAGAGCTATGAACAAATTAAGTTTCACTGATTCTTCATCTTTCTGGTAGTTATTTGATGCACAAATGCTGTTGCAGCAACATGAAGAGGGAAAGCAAAACTGGGTAGATAATAAGAAAAAAAAAAGGAAAGTTTCTTACTGAGAATGGTTTCGGTATTGTTCGGATCCGCCAGGGAGTTGGAAGTGACGTTGCCTTTATCTCGGAAGATCGTCTAATAAGTTCATAAAAGCAAAACTGGCATTCCAATGTAGAAGAAAATACAAATATAATTGACATTTCTTATTTCAACTCTTTTCTCTTTTTTGGGCTGAAAAATATATCTCAGTCATAAAAACAGATGGTGTCGAAGAATTTTTGCCAGACAGAATGAGAACTCTTGGATTAAGGCTAGCAGAAGATGGTTTATTGACGACCAGGAAATGGACAATTTGCCCCTAATGTGTTATAGTAAGGAAGTTGAAGACGAACGCTATTTTATTTTTCATTTCCCTGCATGTATCCTACGTCAATCCGAAATGAATATGATGTTTTGTTTTACATGCTACTCTTGGATCCGGAACTGAAGAAATGATAATATTGCTTTCAAAATTTATTGTAGAAGCAAATAATACGAAGAGCAAGAAACTGTCATTGAAATGAAAAGGAGGAGAGAGACAAAAAAAAGTTGATGATGGTAAACCAAAGAAGGTACGTTTATACGAGAGACAGAGAGAGAGAGAGAGAGAGAGAGAGAGAGGGGGGGGGGTACTGGAAAGAAAAGAAAAAGTAAGAAACAAGGAGAAAAAAAAACGAAGAAAAATAGCCACCGGGGTGAAGAAAACGACAGGAACTGGAAAGGCAAAGTAACTACTCGAAAATTTGACTTGCAACAGACTCTTAGATGTTGGGTCTGGCATTGATGATGATGATGATGATGATAATGATGATGTTTTTGTTTGTTTGCTTGCTTGCTTTTCTGCGTGTATGGATATAGAATGTTACCCTAAATTAGAAATTGCTCATGGTTAAAGTATTCCTGTAAGTGGGCGCACGCGCGTGTGTGTGGATGTGCGCGTGTTTTTCCTTCATTCGTTATTAACTGTACGCTGTTAGTTTGTAAATTGTTCCCCTTTGCACTAAGGCTGTGAAAACCTAATGCCAATGAAAATCTCTCTCTCTCTCTCTCTCTCTCTCTCTCTCTCTCTCTCTCTCTCTCTCTCCTCTCTCTCTCTCTCTCTCATACACACATCGGGTTTGTAATAATTTGTGAAATACCCGTTGCTACAAGTAACTGTATTTGCAATAGTATTTATTTGTGAATTAAAAATTATGAAAACAAAACAAAACCAAACCAACAAAGAAAAAAACAAACACAAAACAGGTTTTGCCTAATTTACGACATGCAGATAATGATATTTTCATAGGTACAATAAGTAATGCATCAGTCTATATACATGAGTTATCTAGAGAAGGAAAAGGGAGGTAATCCCCCCCCTCCCTCCCGCCTCCCCCCCTCCCCCCCCCCCCCCCCCCCCCCCCCAACTGTCAACTCTTACAGTAGGTCTTATATTTCAGCAATCTTAACAGCGAAGAAATACCGTGAACTGTTTTTGAAAAGCAAATACCCTGAGTTCAACAATCAAAAGATACACGCTTTCTAGCAACAACATATTTTGTCTCAACGTTCAGAAAAAAAAAATTGTGAAAGGTTCTATTTAACCGATCAGGCATGCAAAAGAGAACATACACTTGGGATAAAGAACCTGATGTCTACAAACAAAAATGGATTATACAAACGATTTAGCAAACAGAAAGTATGATGCAAGGTATAACTATACGAGGATTATAACCAAGTGGACTAGAATCATTTCACACACCACATACACAAAGACTGTATTAAACAAAAATTAAGCTTCCTACTTCGCACTGGAAGGGACAACACTCGCAACCACAGTTATTGAACCCTAATTAGGCTATTCATGTTTCGGCTTTTAACAAATATGAGGTATAACAATTATACCCTTAACTTTTGCACTAGCTTTCTTTTTCTTTCTTTCTTTTATTTTTACTTTTTATGCACATGTTTGTTTGTCTTTCAGTTTTGTTGTTGTCTTTGACCTAGGGCCATATTTGTCACCAAAAAACAAACAAACAACAACAAACTATGGAGGAAAGGAAGACCAGAAATCAAATTCTTTTGATCAGACAACTTAGTATGATCCACTTTGCGTCAATATCAAGGGAAAAATTAGGAACCACCACCCCCAACCCCCACCCCCCACCCCCACCCCACCCACCCCACCCACCTACCCACCCACCTACCCATGTCAAGTGCACGTAAAAAGGAAAACAAACAAAAAGCCTTTTTAAAAAATTCGCCTCGGTTAACGCGGGCGCAGTTTACCTGTCTCCATCTTTGACTCCTGAAATTCTGACATT
>JADBJO010001526.1:0-20000 GCA_016801955.1 Conus betulinus | reverse complement strand
GATGTCGTCATGCTTAAGTAGTTGACCTCATTACAGGGTGATGGGCCACTAAAACAAAATGTCGGCTTAATTGTAGCAGGAGTTTATTGCCTTATTACAAGTTACACATTTACAATATTTATACATTAGTTGTAGTACGCTACTACCATAGCCGTTTCAGTTCAGCCTGACCCTTTTCTTTTTCCTCAGTGGTCATCGGCTAGACAGTTACATAAGCTGAATTGCAGGGGTGGGACCACTATGCCATAGCTAAGCTAAGCCATGAAATATTCTATTCTCGTTACGACTGTAACGTCAAAGATCAGTTGGACTTGTATGTCCGACTTTCAAAATGGCTTTGAATTCCTATCTGAAGTAAACAGACACACATTCGCATTATCACTGGCCGACGAGGAACGTCTAGGCCGGACAAGCTAAGCATTTCTGCGTTTTGGGCACTGGTCTTTCCGAAACACGCGGTCACCACAGCTAGCCAACTACCATGTCCATTGTAGGCCTGCTGAATGCGACGGTCCCCAAACTCGTAGGCCCATGCAGAGCGGAAAATCGACAACACAGAACAAGTGGTTTCTGTGCTACCGCGGTGAGTCTCGTAACACCTGCCTGACCAACGCGGCCTGCCTGTCCTCAATATGAATGAGTGGACAGCGCGCGCGGACGGTAGAGCTAGTGGCCCTATCAAGACACAAGATAAAAACACATGATCACTGAGGAATTCCAGCTATGTCTTGGAGGCGTGGCTTGTGTCAATCACTGTTAAACTAGGAAAGCTGGGACGAGTCCAATATCGAGTTTGGGCCTAGTAGGGGGTAGTGCCTTACATTTTTATCACAGTAAAACATAGCAATGTTACATCAGCATTGATTGTATTATAGATATTTGCACCTAGCTAAAAAAGGTTACAAAAGTAAGAATAGTTTTAATGTTGATATATTTTAAATGTCTTGGAAATAGCGTCAAAACCGTGTAGTGCGTCAGCAAAAAACTGACACCCCCGAAGTAAAGCAAGTAGGCCAGCCAAGTAAGCTTCAGTGTCCCGAACTGTGTTCGCTTGGTCTTGAAGGAAATTAACAAGTAAGTTTAACACATTTTGTTATACAATTATGTTTTATTATTACAATCAATGATTCATGTTCGTTTTCTAACAGTTTGAGTCGTAACTTTATCCTCAAACTTCCACAAAAAATTTCCGACGCACAGACAGCTTGTGTTTGAAAGCAACATGGCGGAAGGTTCGTTTCTCTCTTGTAGTTGTTTATAGGTAAGCTTACATACATTCAAGATCTGCTGAGTTTTTCTAGATGATGACAGATTAATGTATCAGAATCAAGGCACAATTACTGATGAATACTGATGTCCGACAAACAGTAGAAGAAAGGTGGTCAAACTACTACTTTGTCTAGAGTGGGAAGGTATTTGGCTGGGATGTCTGATGACCTCATCAGTACAGGGAATTTCGTGGAGCGGTTAGTTTTTTTTTTTTTTTTTTGTGCCGATTGGCAGAACTAAGATGTTGTTAGATAATTATGTCCCGATGTTATTGTCCCGATGTTCATGGAGTGGCACAACTAGCAGCGATTTGGGGTTGTTGAATTTGTCGTTGATAATTGTATTGTAACGTTCGTTGGTGGGCCGGTAAGTGCCAAATAAATGTCCCAGTGCTGAGGTGGACTTGAGTTAGGCAGGCAAGCATACAGGTTGTAGGCACTACAGTCGCATAGTGCGGCACCTCTTTAAAGTTGATTGCTGGCCCACGCAATGCCGTTGGGTGCATGCAGTATCGACAGCCTTGAGTAGAGAGAGAGAGATGGGGACGGGAAGGAAGGGGATGAGGATGGAAGAAGAGGATAGGGGTAGGTGTGTCTGGCTTGGTAAAAAATGTTTCTTACCGTGAACGAACAATTCTCTGTTTGCAGCTAAAGCCAAGGTCAGGATAACCAGCACCCAGCTGCCAACCACACCAGCAACACAAGGCCCAGGTTATTGGCACAGCTTCATGTTGGAATGCAGGAGAAGGAGATCAATCTAGATTGTATCCCTTGCCACACAGTTGATCCCACACACCAGTCACCACAGATTTCTGTTTCAGCTGTGTCAATCTGTGGATTGATAGACCCACCTGTGACTGATTAGTGTGTGCATGTGATCAGCATCAGGTTTGGAGTCACATCGATTCAAACAGTTCGTCCGAGTTCACTGGATTTACCTGGCCAACGCTGACAAGTGTTTTAAGAACAGTTTCAGGGCCTTTCTGTGTGGGCATTGTTCATTATATCAACACTTTCGTTTTTGCCTTTATGCTGTGATTTTAGAATTAAAATGGTGGTTGGAGCAACTTGCTAGATTTCCACAATGGAAACTGTAGTGAAACACAAAGTTTTCCAAACTTGGATTTTACCAGGGGCGACATCACGTCAGTTGAGAGTTGACATACATGTGGTGCTGGTGAAGGTTGATTTACAGCCTGAAATAGCACATTAGGTGCGCATGTCTCTTCTTCGGAAAACAACTTCGTTTTCGTATGTGACACCTTGGACCTTGCACACTGATGATACGCAAAGAACCTGAGCGAGGAGGGGGTCGGCGGCCTCTGCTGCTGGCTGCTTTTGTGGGCAACAATCGACAGATGCTCAATGATATCCGTGACAGTCTCAGCCACCTACGAAAGAGCCAGCTGGAGGGGGATGGAGATGCGGGAATGCAGCAGGGCAAAACAGAGCTGTCACAAAGTACCCCAAATCTAGCTGACAAAGCTGCCACCCCAACAGGAACAAAGAGAAGGATTAGAAAACCACACCAAAACTCTTGCTGAGATCCGGGAAACATTGCGCCCTTTCCAGAATGCAGCTGGGGGAAGGGATCGGCCACAAGGTTCCAGTGATGGGGACGTTACCCGGAGTAAGATACAGCAGATAATGGCTAACATTGGAGTAGATGAGGTAAGTTTCTTTTGTCAGTAGTAACTGTAACTGTAACTGTTCACTTCTTAAATAATTCTATAAATGTGATTTTCTTGTACTGAACGAAAACAAAGACAGCACTCTAGATTAACTCGCTGATTTTTACAAGGTGTGCTGGCAATCACAAAATCAACATTTCATTTGCTGACAAGTTACTATTAGATGTTTTGTGAGGTCACTGTTAATACAGAATGAGGTCATCGTTCTTGGCATTTAAACTCATCATTTAAGTAATTTCATCATACCAGTTATTCCATTACAGAAATTTATAACTGAGATTTCAAGAACTACATTCACGTTATTTGCCAGAATGCTGCTGAAACAAAACAAAAGCCTTTTTCCCCTTCTGTGGCATGTTAAATTGTCAGTCTATTGTGTACTAAAACTGGTCATTAATTTAATGTAGTGAGATGCTGTTGTATAGGTTTATTGCAGTGTAGATGGTAAAAATTTTTTTTGGTAACTGCGATTTATAGTTCATGTTTTTTTTGGCAGTTTCACAAACTTTTTTTTTCCCATACTGTACATCACCACATCCACACATCGTACTTTTTCTTTGCTGTTACATAATTTTATATAAAATTTTCAGTTTGTGATGTGATGTACCCCCACTTTAACACAATGTGCATGAAAACTTATTCATAAATTTCATAGTCAAGACTTATATAGATGAAGCTAACTTTTTGCCCTTTCCTTATTTCCCATATTCTGCCTAGAAAGGTTGTTCTTTTTTTTTTGGGGGGGATGGTGTTTACAGTTTCAGGAAGGACTTTCTGAGCAGTTTTGAGTTGTGGAATGCATGTAAATCTAACAAACATCAGGACTGGGGGTTACTTTGCTTCACAGTTCACTCCACAGTGGTGTGCGTTGCTGGGGATGGTGTTTACAGTTTCAGGAAGGACTTTCTGAGCAGTTTGAGTTGTGGAATGCATGTAAATCTAACAAACATCAGACACAAAATTTGACTGAGAACAGTTTGGTTACTTTGCTTCACAGTTCACTCCACAGTGGTGTGCGTTGCTGGTCTTGTTTGGCAAGGCAGACCGGCTAGTAATTGAAAAATCCATCAGCCTCATCAAAGCTTCACTGACCAAAGATTTGAAAGATATAGTCACTTTTGTATTATTTCCACAACATGAGCAAGCTTCAAGGACAACATTAAAAGCAAATAGAGTCCACTGATTTTTGGAAAGCAAAACAGCACAGTGGTGTTGAGACTGAAAGAAATAATAACAGAATAAGAAAGAAAAAAAAAAGCAGCGGTGGGGTCTTTTTTTTTTTTTTTTGTACCATATAACCCCTCTGCCCGTGATTTCTTTTTGTTGTGAAATGTTAACTAACTGAAGACTGTAGAGCTCAGTGTTTTCACATTGTTAATTCAGGTCAACTCTTGAAATGTGTTTGTGTGTCATAATTATCAATATATGATGTATCACACAATTTCAGGTTGAGGTTAGAAACATTCAACATGAAATGTTTGGCACTTAATGACAGTAAGAATTTACATCTTTTTTCAGAGTAGAATGAAATTTTTTTGATTGGCTGATGTGAGAGCTTGAAACTTGAAACTTGAAATGCACTCTCCTTAGTTTACTACAGGATGCATTCTGTGAAAAGTTTTGTTTGCATGCATCATCTGTGTTTGAAAAAGTTATTTCTAGGGAATTTACTATTTACTTACACACACACACACACACACACACACACACACACACACACACACACACACACACACACACACACTCACTCACAGTGACACACACACACACACACTCTCTCTCTCACACACACACACACACACACACACACACACACACACACACACACACACACACACACACACACACACACACACACACACACACACACACACACACACACACACACACAGTGCATAGCCACACACACATTATACATACACTCTCTATCAACCGCTGTGTTGTTTCATCCTCTCCCTCTCCTTCTCCCCTTCTCTCTCTCTCTTTCTCTCTCTCTCTCTCTCCCTTCCCTCTCTCTTCTCTCTCTCTCTCTCTCTCCCTCTCTTTCTCCCCCTCCCTTCCTCTCCCTCTCTCTCTCTCTCTCTCTCTCTCTCTCTCTCTCTCTCTCTCTCTCTCTCTCTCTCCCACCTCACAAGCTGGGGAAGCAAGCAGTAACATTGCCATGAAAAGCCAAGTTTTGTGATTGATATGACACCTTCACCAAGTCACCTTCTATCATGACATAGTTATCACATAGAAACATCTTGAGCAATAGTCACACAAAAATTATATAAGTTTCAAAACAGCAAGCAGATTGGGGGGGGGGGGGGGGGGGGGGGTTGGCCTGAAATGGGACTATAGGTGGGGGTCATCAGAAGTTGGCAAAAATGAAGGCATGGTCATTCTGTTTCTAATGTCAACAACACAGCGTAGTGCTTGGCTTGGGTTTCCCACTGATCTGTTGAACTTCGTTTGCTTTCTATAATTTCAAGCAAAGCTTGCCATCCATAAGTTAATAGAAAAAAAAAAACAAAACCCCCCCCCTGATGTTCTTGTAACTGAAAAATTTGATTGGCTTGTGGAATTTTTCTGTCGACTAGTCTGGCTTACTGCTTAAAAAAAAAAAAAAAAAAAAAAAAAAAAAAAAAAAAATCGAACTTCTCAAGCCCTTGTTTCAAAACATCTTGGTTGAAGGAATTTGCTCAGCTAGAAAAACAAGACGGCAAATGGATCTGTTGTAAGTGTCTAGAATCTGATACAAAGACATCAGCTGAACTTGTCCAGAAGAGGGAAATGCTGTCCTCACTTGGACATCAAACTTTCAACATTTGGTAAAAAAAAAAAAGATTATTGGTTACCTTTGTAGTTTATACCCTTAAAAATGTTTGTCAAAAAATATAACAAACAAACTTTCAGGGGTTACACTACTCCATGAAAACAAAAGTGTGGGGAGCTCTGCTTATACTAGCGTGAATACTTTAGACTTTAGTGGTGCCAAATATGGTGTTGACGTAGCTACTGAGCTGACAAACCAGTGAGAGCCATTGGACGTTAAGTAATAAGTTACTGGAGGCTACTGCACATGAAATAAGTGTGTAGGTGGAACCAGTGAATTTTAGTCTCAACAGTAACACGAACAGTATCAGCTTTGTGTGCAGCAAGTGAGAATGAGAAGTCAGTGGCTATGTCAGATTAAAGTCAAATTACTAAGTTTTTGAAAGTCACAAAGTGCTTGCCTGAGCAGATAGCGAATAGCTGAGTGGCCTGAAGCAGTGAAACTTGGGCTACTCATTTTAAACTCTACTTACCAACCAGCGTTTACATTCTGCCACAGCAACCAGGTAACCAGGATTTTTGCCAGTCCTGGATTCTAATTTCAGTTGTTTGGTTTGAGGTTCCCCCACCCCCAGTTTTGTCTGTTGGTAATTAAGTGTAAAGAGCTGTCTGCGCATGACTTGTTCAACGTAGTGTGAGAGAAGACTAAGCACCAACAAGACTACTTTGAGATTTTGGTGTTTTGATCATCCAGTTTGCTCAGGCATAGAAATTTTTAAATGAGCTTAGAAATTATCAGAAAAAAAGAGTTCCCAGACATACATTTGATCAGATTGTTCACAATCACAGTATAGAACTTTTCCAGTTTAATGACTTCCAGTCAAAGATTTTCATGGTACAGTTCAATGTCAAGCAGATTTTAAGAAACACTCCAACAGAAATAAGAAGTGTTTAATTGAGAAATGTTTGACTTTTTGAAGTTTTAGGTAAAAAAAACAAAAAAACAGCAACAATAAAACTATGTAATATAGGGAGAGATATAAAGGCCATTTAGCCTAAAAGCCTCGATGTTTTTAGGGATGTTTTCAGCATTTTTAGATCCTTTTCTAGAATGTCTTCAACAGTCAATCCAAAGAAAGAAATTCTCCCATAATATCAATTTGATCAATGGGTTGCCAGTTTTGTACTGTATTTCTAGTTCTACCCTCTGTCCACCAACATCATCTCAATCTTTTACTGTCTGGCTTCCAATCCTCCTTTTTTTCTTAAAAGAGCACAAAACTGAAAAAGATGATCAGTAAGTTATTACTAAATATTAGTAAGGGTTTCTTCAGTTTCAGTAGTTTCATCAACTTTGGTGTGATTATAGCACAATACTCTAAGATTAAACAAGTGTCAAAACTCTAATGTGGAAATAGGGTGCAGAATGTGGGCAAATTGAATTTTAAGGTTAGCCACTCTTTCAGCACAACAATATTAGCAGCTATGCCTGGCATTGGGATACAAACTCGCAAACCTGAAACCTGTGAACCTGGTCCCAGGCTCTGCATGTATTATCTCCAATAAACCCAAGTTGGCAGTGTCAGTGTGTTTATTAAACCTTTAGCCCAGAGATTGGTTGGACAGAAGTCTCAAAGTCATTTGAAAATTCGAGGGCTGATGCCTAACTGTATTTGTGAAAAATATGGCTGGCAGTAATTTGGCAAGTTAAAATAGGGTGACACTGACAAGGTAGGATATTTTCTTTTCAATTTAAAGAAAGGTTGCCTCGCTGGAACTTAAAATAAAGCATTGTGTGGTCTTTTCATCTCCATTTTGATCGCAGGGAGTGGTTTCCCCCTTGAAAGAATCTGGAATACTTGATTATTTTTCCATTATCTGCAAAGTCCTTAACCACAACTGTGTGCTGGTTTGGTTGTTGTTGTTGTTGTTGTTGTTGTTGTTGTTGTGTGTGTGTGTGTGTGTTTTCTTCTCATGCTTAAGTTAATGGTGAACGCTTCATGTGTCATTGCATGATGATTATCAGATTCAGATGGAGACTGACTGGTACTATGTGCTCCATCGAACACTATATATAAAGTTAACAACTGATGATAAAAATAGGCAGAGTTAAGTATCTCAGTTAAGTCTGGTTTGCTTTCAGTTGCATTTTTTTCCTTGTTATATAATTATAAAAAAAATTGAAATGCCACACACAAGAAAATCAGAGAACAAATGCACACATGGCCTGATGCAGCCCCTGATTTCTTTACATGAGTCACAGCTGTTAGATAAATATTCTTAATTGTATTTTGAAAATTCCAACCAATTTGAATAAGGAAGCAGAAATATACAGTATAAACTTGAGCAAGCCTTGAATGAAAATGAATAAAAAAGAACAAGATCATGTATTTTATAAGTAGAACGATTGAAAAGTGTCTGAATGAGTAGTTTTGACTGTTGTCTGCAGCATCACTTCAGGGAAAAAATTGAGAGAAAAAGCAGTTTCACAGTCACAAGTCTGCCAGTAATGTTCTATTTGTTCACTGGATCAGTGCAAGGGGCTGAATCAGTGAATGGCTCGAAGGTGTGGCTTGTTGCATAGGTATTATATTTTGTGACATATCTTTTTGAATAGTACTGCACTCTAAAATTGTTGCATAGGTATTGTATTTTGTGACATATCTTTTTGAATAGCACTGCACTCTAAATTTTATTCATGAGCTTTAGTGGGTATAACCCGTAAAACATGTTGTGTGACACAGGTTTGGGGTAATCTGAGGGGGGGGGGGGGGGGGGGGGGGGGGGGGGGGGGGGGGGGGGGGGGGGGGGGGGGGGGGGGGGGGGGGGGGGATAATGGAATCCTATACACCAGCCCAATTTTTTCATTGGCCATGTTACCAGAAACAAAAAGTTTTTCCCTTGCCATAAGTGATCCTAACTTAGTTCAAGAAAATGTGAGTTATTAACAGTTTTTTGCCAGTTCTTGTTGTGAAAGTTGAGTTTTTGTATTTTGCATCCATTTCAAGTGAATACGAGGCTCCATCTATGTCATGAGCTGTCATTGATCCTTGCATGGTGACCATGATCAAACCAAGCAGGGGCATTTTGCAAAACACTGGATGCACAGTCACCCTTCCTAGAATTCCATTTTATAAGAAATATTTGACACTTATCTTGTTTGAATTTGTGTCATCAGGTTTTGAAACTGAATATCAAATGCCATCTAGACAACCAGACTTGTTCAATATTTAAAACTAAAAAATCACTTAAAAGATGATAAGTCATCAATTAAATATTTGTGAAATTTATAGTAGATTGGAGCATTATCAAAGAAAATATTGACAAATATATCAGAATAGTTTTGCCAGTTCTGTAAAGTGTTACCATGTGAGAGAGAAAAAAAAAATTGAAAAGTTAACTTTCGTGTCTATAGATGGCAATGTGACTTTATTTGTTCAGCAAGAAACCAGAAAATCTTAAACACTAATCAGCCATGCTTAAAGTAAAACAGCCCTATATTGGTCCAAGAAGAAGAAATGCTGATTCCTGCGATGAAAGGACTTGAGATGAGAGCTGCTTTATTTTGCGTCCATTTGAAACCAGCATGACCCCATACACTCTTTCTCTCTTCCTCAACATTTTCCAAGCCTGCAGACGGCATGAGCTGTCAAGTGTCATTGATTATTTCACTATTGTGTGATCAAAAGACAAACTAGGGGCGATTTCCCAACAATCTGGATGCACAGTCCTTCACCATTCCCAACTGGTCTTAAGTCCAGTTAAGCGGAACTCTTGCACTAGTTTTGTGTGTGTGTGTGTGTGTGTGTGTGTGTGTGTGTGTGTGTGTGTGTGTGTGTGTGTGTGCATCTGGCTGTGAAATTGAACATCATGCTCCACTGATATCTAGATACCAGATGTATTCGATATTTAAAACCAGAAATCAGTCAGAAGATGATAGGTCATCAACAAAATGTGATTCATTTAAATACTGTATTCGGAAAATTATCAAAGAGAAAAATTGAAAAATTTGTCAGAGTAGTTTTGTTCATGATCTCTGAAGTATCACCAGAAAGGCAAGATTGAGAGAAAAAGGCTGTTCTGTAGAACTTTTGTGTCCATGGCCGTGACAGTGTGACCTACAGTGTAAATCATAATGTAGAGAGCTAAGAAACCAAATTTGTGCAAGACTCAGGCCTTGACATAAGATAAGCATCCTTAAATTAGTTCAAGAAAATATGTGTAAATCAGCGTTTTGCTGATCAGTACATGTGATGGAAGCGCTCTTGTGTATATTTTGTGTTGATATGAGATAAGTGTGATGTTCCCTATTTGCATGCTTGCAGACAACCTGGGCTGTCATTGATTCTAGCACAGCCTTGATCATCAAAACTGTGAGGGATTTCCAACAACCTAGACAACCCTTCATCTTTCCCTAAATTCCGTTTTAACAGAACTTTGTGTCGATGCAGAGTGCTCTAGATTATTCTTTGAAACTCCGGTCATGGAGAGGCCGTGTCAGTTTGGTCCTTAAAAATCTTACCTGTAGGTGAACAGTTTATATTTTCCAATTTACCTGTTGTTGACTTTGAAGTTCACATCGTAAACAAAAAAGAGATTGAATTTTTTGTACAGTTTGTAAGAAAAGTGTGGTGTGTGTTTGACATGGTTCTCAGCAACATGCTGTTACTGTTAGTGTTAGTTACAGAGGCTACCTACAATGGAGTATCAGTAGTCATTTAATGAATACTAAATCTTAGCATTAATAACTTTTAAATTATATCATTTGATTATGTGAGGGACAGTGAAACATTTTGAGTTTAAAAAGGGTGTGACCAAATTTTGTGAAAATACACAAGTCTTAGTGTTAGACACCACAGAATGAAGGTTGTTATACAGAAAGCAATTGAAGAAAAAAAAAAATCTACAACATAGTGATGCATACATTGTGATTTTTTTTTTTTTAAATAAAAAAAAGTAGTGTTGTATTATACTAGTCACTGTTTTCTTAAACAGAAATTTGTGACTGCTGTCAATTTTAGAAATATGTATGTTAATAACTATTATAGTTTTCAAATAAACGGTGTGATCTCTGCAGTCATGCAACAGATCCAGACTTTGTAAGTTAGTCACTGTAAATTTATACAAATTTAAAAATGTAAGTGCAGCTCTGTCTCACTGTCTGTCAATGTCAGTATCTTGTATGTCAGATTCCAAAGTCTCCCCAGGTAATGTTGTGATCCTCACCTAGGTAGAACACTCACAGGGTTCCACTGCTTTGCTGTGATGTGGTCAGAGCTTTGAACTTTTTCAAGGGCTTTAGACTGGCCAGATCATTCAGAAACAGACATGTACGTTACTGTGTTACTGTGGGCTGATTAGTAGTAACCACTAACAGCCACACCAAACTTGCAAAGGCACCATCTGCCCTGTCTGAGCCAGTGGTTGGCCTCCAGGACAGCTGTGGCAGGTAAGGTTACACAGCAGGGAAGAAGAGGGACAGAGAAGGAGGGGGTAGGTGGGGAGGGGGGTGGTGGATGGAGGAGACAAAGGGGTAGGGGTGGGAGTGGGGTTGGTTCTGGCCATGACCATCTGCAGCATCAGGGCCTTCTGTTTCCAAACTATTGATTCCAGCTCTGGTGTCACATTGCCCCAGGCTGTGATGGCTGTGGTCAAACAGTCACTACAAGGATCTCCTCTCATACCATACTTTATTCTGCTATACACTTTTTGGACCTAATGAATTATTATTCTCTACCCAACTGAACCAACTCAACTTGTTGCTTTTTCTCAGTTTCATAGTTAGCATACCATTCTAGTTGAGTAATGGTCAAATAGGAAGTTAGGAAGATCTGAGCTCAAGCAGACGGCCCTCCTGATTACCGGTGAATTGAGCGCGAGAGATTTTTTGAACGGATGAAATGAGTGTAATTTTAATTGCCAGGGAGTAACAGCAGGAATGTCTAGGTCATCTGGGTTATGACGTGTTGGCCAGTAGATCTGTAGAGTAATTAATCTTTCTTGACACCGTGTTGTGTGAAGAAGTGTTTCAGCAACATTTTAAATTACTTTAAAATGGGGAAATGTTTTCACTGAACATGGTTGCATTGAGGAAAGTAATGAATTCAGCTCTGTAAGTGGTTTTCATTATGTTGACAGAGAGACCTGATAAGACAGAACCAGGGTTTTTATACATCAGTCTGACTCTAATGAGTAAAAAATAAATGACAGCATCTGATCTCCTCGTAAAACTCCCCATAATACCCTGTCTTCCAATCCAGTGACAGATTTTAAAGGTTTTCTATCTCAAAGACTGCAACCAATGAGTCCGAAGGAAATTGGAGGTTATGGTTTTGCCTCGTTGCTATAACTTATAGATAACGTCACATCTGACACAAAGTCACAGACAATGAAATCTGTCTCAACATACATTCATTTAACTTTTAAGGCATTTTATTTGGTTATTCAGGCATTTTATATTGATCAGATGTAACTTCTGCTCATTTAGTTTTTGTAATAACACATTTTATTTTGTTATAAATCTAAGCACAAATGATAATCTATGCTACAACTGACAGATAGATAGTTTGCAGAATTTTGATTGTCTGTGTTTATCTAGTGTTTTATAGAACAAATTCCATCACCAGCAACTTTTTGAAAACCTGTTTATGGTTGTTGGGGATGATCATGACAGGGTAAAATGTACTGAACTTGCTTGTTCCATCATTATTGATATTACATTATTAGTCATACTCTGTATACTGATTATGTGGGACCAAGTTGATGATTATCAGAAATTGAAAGAATCACTTTGCCAGGCACAAGACTTTTGCTTTCAGTGTATTTTATGATGACCAGCTTTAATTTTCTGTGATTAATTTTATCAAAAATCACCTGCTTTATTTTTCTTGGATTAATTTAGTTAAAAATCAGATGTAAATTTTCATTTTTTTTTTTTTACTTTGTCTGTGAGTGTGAGTGTTTGAACAATTATTGTGAGGTCTGTAAGATAAAATAAGATAATGTTGCTTATAGGGCCACATCAGGGCTGTCACCACATTAAAATCAACTCACCAGTAAAAAAAAACCCCAAAAAAACAAAAAACAAAAAACGTTCACACATCTATTTAAATGAGTGAGGTCTGTAAAGGCCATTGGAGTTGGTATGTAGACAACATTAGTGTTAATTATATTCTTTTAAGCTTTGGAAACCCCTGCATCTTGTGTGTCTTATGTTTTATTTATTTATTTATTTTTTTTGTAAAAAGAAATTAACAGTGTCAGTTACAGAGAACAAAGTTACATCAATTGCCTTGTTGTAGTAAAAGTTGTGTAGCTGGAGTCTCCATTGTTCAGAGCTGTACTATTTCTCACTGCATACTTGCAGTGTACAAAATATTCTTCCTTGTTTCCATTGGTTCAGTGTTTAAAAAATTGTTTCCCTTTTGGTCTCATGTTGCTGCTGGGAAGTGTATTTTTAGTCAGTTAATTTTGTTTGACCTGATATTATTCTTTCCTTATAAGAGCTGTATCTATTGTGAAGTTTCCTAGGAATAGGTTAGTTGAACAATTCGAAAACGTCAAAACATGTGATGCAGCTTCAGTTTCAGTTTTGCTTCTTCAGGGTTTGAAGGTACATTTAATTTACCCGGTATTTCAGTTCAGATGACGAAATACAAACATATTAGCCACCAATATTGCTCAGCCTTTTCATTTTCATTTCACTGAATCTTGGCTATGCATTCACTGCACTTGATTTTTACCACCCCTGTAGCCATGACCAGGCTAATGTTTCTTAAGTTTGTCCCATGTGTTGTCACCAGGTGTGCCATGTCTGTTTTTAGAAACTGTACTAGTGTGATGTGATCACCACACCTTTATGGCCCATCTTCAGTGTCATCTGTTGACAGTGGCTCAAATACAAGCATGCAAACTGTGAAAATATGCTTTTTAATGATAAGGGAATACTGTTTGCGTGAACCCCCCCCCTCCCCCTCGTTCTCTCTCTCTCTCTCTCTCTCTCTCTCTCCTTTTTCCTTTTTGGACAGTGGTAATTGTTCATAGTTTCTTTTGTCATTAAGAGACTTGCATTAGAGTTTAAAGGTAAGTTGAGCCTTAGAGTTTACTACGTCATTAATTAATGAAGGCATTAAGGAATAATTTGATTTTGTCTGCATACCTTGTGTTTATGATTTCACCGCATTTTCATGCTGAACACTGACACCATCGCCCACAAATGCACAGTTTGGAGAGCTGCATGTTGGTGGCTGTAAGTGTAACATGCAAAGTCCTTGACCTCTGGGTAAAACACACAGTGTGTGTGTGGCTGTGTGCAGGACATAGCAGTACGGGCACTCAAGCTGCGGAGCAACGTGGACGGTGCAGTACAACTTCTGTACCCAGATCATTGAGAGTCAGAATGGATCCAGCAAGATTTCCGCTGGTGAGATCATCACTAATGTGATAGAACACAACATAGGAAGGAAGGGGGACGGGAAGGAGATCGGGGAAGGGTTGGCAGATTTGAACGAAGGAAAAAAAAAAAAAGACATACGTATAGTTTAAGTAGGAAGAAAAGAATCTGAAGCTTTGTACTGTTTTGGTTTTGTTTTGTTGTTTGTTAACGACAAAGCAGTTCAATTATTATGTGAACTCTCTCTCTCTCTCTCTCTCTCTCTCTCTCTCTCTTTCTCTCTCTCTCTCTCTCTCAACTGACACAATTGTGTCAATCTCTCTCTCTCTCTCTCTTTCTCTCTCTCTCTCGTTCTTTGTGCTTGTTTGTTGTCCCATCTTCTGTGCCACTTCAATAGCATTGCACCCATGACGCTCATTCCGACTCATCATCCACAGCCACAGCAAGGCCCTGTTCTTCCACAGCTCTGGCACCAGCAAATCCACAGGGAGCGGGTCAGTGTCAAGTCATCACAAGGCAACCCCACCAGAGGAGTGGCAGCACTGCTGTCGAGTCACTTCGGTGAAGTTCAGTAGTGCCTGTTCTGATCCAACATAAGCAGGACACTGCCTAACTGATGACGGTAATTGCTTAGAGTTGCGGAGCTGGTATGAGTGATGTCTCCCTCTGAAGAGTGTCACCATGTCTTTCCAGTGACATGCCTCTTGAATTTGCGGATCTGTGTTAAACCTTGACAGAATCAAACCAGGGCGATAGACTCGGAGAGGCAATCAAATCTGAGATCACCATGAGAGCGAGGAATGAAGGAACATACAATTTGAGGCTCTTAAAAATTTTATTGTGTGAATGCTGGTCAATGAGAATAAGAAGATAATGGTACATGTTTCCATCCTAGTCTGAGACTGTGTGACAGGGCTGTACTTTGCGCTTACTTTCATAATATATCCTGTTATTATGTATCATATAATGATAATAATATAACATGTTATTATGTATTACATTATATTATTATTACTAATATGATGTAAGGTAATCATTATATTGCAGGATTATAAGAATATTAATTATTATTACTAGTATGATGTAAGGTAATCATTATATTGCAGGATTATAAGAATATTATTATAATTGATATAATATTATATATATCAGCTGGATGGAGAGGTACGGACACCTGCAGTGTTAGGAAATTTGAGCAACCCTCTCAGAGATCTTTATATCCATTAAGTGGATGAAACTCAACTGTGTAGTTTCCGTCTTCCCAGTTGAGCCCGTGGCAAAATCAGCTCAATGTAGGAGCTGGTCGGGGCAGAAGAATCCCGCTTTTTGCCTTGGCATTTGGTGAACCTTACATTATTTTGTTTGGTTCATATAATAGTTGTTAACTAAAGTATTTTTTTCATGTTGGCATTGAAAGTATACAGAAAAAAGAAAATGAGAGAAAGATTCTCGTGTTTCAAAGATGAGTGAAGTATAGTCATAGTTTTTAAAAACTAAATATAGCTATAGTCAGGTGTGCTTAATATGAAGAATTGAAGGGTTAAGAATGTTCTTTTGGGGTAAGCCAAGTCATGTTATTTGAACCAGGTCATTAACACTAGCCAAAATTTTGCCCCTTAAAAAAAAAAAATGTTCTTGACTGTTTTGTAAATGTCTTATCTGGGTATGTTTGTGTATGCAAAAAAGTGTGTGTATAATAGTACATGGGTCTTTAAGGTGTGTTATTATTCTTAACATTTTATTGAATAATTTTCATTTCAGTTGATTTTTCAATGTATTAAGCAGTACAACACCTCTGATGAAGTTTGTATATGCAGTAATCTTGTTTTCCCACTTGTTTTGCTGGCTGGAGTGAGCAGGAGCTGATGTACACTGAGGATGAAATTGGAAGTTATGGGAGAGGTGCATAAGTCTGGTATAGGGACAGGAAGAGGAGGTTTGTCTAGTCCACATCAGACTGTAAAGATTAGAACTTGCGTTTTTAACTTTCGAGGTTTGGTTGTTGTAGGTATCATAGTATCATGGAATATTACTTTTGCCAAGGAGTTCATAGTAAAGTGTGTTAACCCTCTGACACTGCAGACTATGGACAAAGATAGAAGGAATTTACTTTTAGATACAGGAAAACTTTTGAGAACAATGCCATTTGCCTGTCTGTAAATACTTGAAACATTATTCCCGGCCTTGACTGGTTATTTTTTGTGGTGTGATGCCTACACTTTTTCACAAATTGTGTCCATGTCTTGAATTTACTAATGCTCCCTTTTATGATTTACAAATCTTTACGTCACATGCTTGTTTAAGTCTAGTGTATGTATGTTCTTCATTATTTGTTGTGTACATGTATGTAGATGAACACTGATACAGGCAGATGTTTGAATATTTTGATCCATCCTGGAAGAGCTAACTTGGAGACACTTTTGACCATCAAACTTTCATGACTGAGTGATTTTACCCTTGATAGGGCCATTATTCATTTGCAGCCTTAAACTCGACTAATTCTAAAAACAAAATTGCAACTTGAAAAAGATGGTTAACAGTATGTAAAGCCTTTAATCATTTTGGTTTGGTGGCATTTAAAAAAAAACAAAAAAAACAGGCCCCAACAACTTGTGATATATCTTCAGGCCTACCAAGCTACCCTGTCAACCGAAGACCAAGTTTCGAAAGCAAGTATGGCCCCACCAGTCCAGCTGCCTCTGAGACCAACAGTGTTCGATCAGACAGTCCTTCGCTCAACAACGTCCCTGTCGTGGCTCGTCAGACGCTGGTCAACGGACATCAGACACCCCCACCACTGCCTCCCCGCGCACAATCTCCACCCAAGTCTCCTCCCAGTCGCCTGGCCCTCCCCAGCCTCACGCCAGGGGCCACACCCCTCCCCCTATGCCTCCCGGGAGGGCAGTGCTGCTACACCCAATGGTTCTGGACCACAGGTGGGTTCTGTTTTTCTGCTTGGATCATCTTTTTCCAAATCTTAAAAGTAATTATTATGATCACACCGAATAACATGGACAAACGAATCATTTGGAAGAGCTGTAATAATTACTTTAAAATTTGTTTACATCTCCAACTGCAGTCGCCTCACTTTCTAATAGTCTTTTTTCATTTTGTTTATGTTTGTTGTGGTCTCAGCAGACAATTACCAGGGAAGCCTTTGATGTAAATGGGCTTGTGTTAAATCCAACAGCTGACATAAGTCTGAGCAACATAATAACATATACAGTATATATTTAAGTGAGATACTGGGTTCTGGCAGTCAACCCTCGAATGATAACCAAGTTTCAGAGATCCCGTTTTAAGTCTAAATAACACAGTAACTAAGTTTCAGAGAGCCAGTTTTGGAATTCTGACCTACACTTCTTTTTCTGTGTTGACTGTTAACATGGCATGCTTGACACAGTCATGTCCTCAACAAGAAGATCTCTTTTACCCCACCTCTTAAACATGAAGGTGGTGCGCAAGTCAGCTCCCAGTTCTAATGTGTCACTGGTTTTTAGTTTGTTTGTTTTAAAATGTAGCAATTTTGTAGAGGAGACTTGCCGTAATGGCAGTGTTTTCTTTTGTTTGATTTGTTGCTTTCCATAAGTTGCAGTGCTTCGCTCTGAGACTGATTTAAAAAATATGTGCAAGTGCTGTGTGAATTCACTCCATTTTCTCACTCATGAACAAGCACAAGCATTCTATAGCTGATATTTTTTCATTCACACATGTGTAATGATAATCTCTGGAAGTTTCTTAATAGTGATAATCTATGTTGTAAGTTTCTTAAGATGATCATTTAGCATACTGTGTAGATAGCAATCATAGTTTTGCCAAGTCTGTCACTCGAGCAAAAACCGGAAATCTCTGTTGACAATTAAAAAAGAAAAAAATGAAAAACAAAGAAAAGAAAAAAGAAAAACAAGATTACCATTCAGTTTAAAATAGCACAAGCGCAACATTAATCACAAGTACAGTAGGTCAAGTTGTCAGTCATTCAACATAAAGACAAGTATTCCAAAGTTTCTTATATTTTGATATGAAACTACACCTTTTCTGAGATTTCAGCGGTTAGACACTTTGAAGGCAGAGGTTTTGTTTTGTTTTGTTTTTTTTCTTGTTTAATTGTTTCCTCTGCAGATGGCTGCTGTGTCACATTTCATGATTGGTTTCAAAATCGTATTTACGCTTTTTTCCTAGAGCAGGTTAATTCCCTTCTAAAGTTGTGAAATAAATGAAATAAATGCCAGTCTCATTTTATGAATATGTAGAGATGAAGTCTTCAGTATGCAACTTCTGGGGATCAAATGAGCTGAACATCCACATGGGCCTTCACGGAACCAAAATTGATTGTTTATGAATGACTAAACATTGTCAAAATGACCAGTTGTTATTTGGAAATAACAATGGTCATAGGTAAGCTCAACTTTTTCTTTTTTAGCTTATAAAATGTGGCTTCGTTTCAGTGTGAAAATGCACGGCAGGCCAGCTGAAAACATGCAGGTGAATTGCAACACTTGTAATGTAGTCTGATACTATTGGGAAAGATCCATACATGTTGCCTTGACCCGGACTTGTGAATCCAAGTACAGAATTTTTATTAGGCTTGTGTGTTGTTTACACGACTCTTTCTGTGTAACACACATCACTGCACATGAGTGAAATTGCCAGCACAGTCTGTGGTTCATTGTGTGCTCGGTCATTTTTTTTATTCAGCAGATGTAGTACTTGTTGATCATAGGTTCTCGTAATTCAGGTGAATGAAAAAAAAAAAAATGTGAACAGCAAGAGCAGATCTATAGCAGATCGAAAACACAAGCATGTCATATTTTGAAAGGAACCACCATTGTTTTGTTCGTTTCCAGTGTAATTTGGTTTTGGTGATCAGCATTATTATAGGCTGTTGTCTGTAGTTTTCTTTGGTAACAGTGCACACTTTTGATGTTGCTTATATTTGTGTTTATCATGTTTGGAGACTTTGTTTTTGTTAGTATGAATTTGCAGGAAAAAAAAAAATCCATGACAAGTTACAAAAAAAAAAAAAGAAAAGAAAGAAGAAGAAAGAAAAAGAAAACTTTGCTGATTGATGGTTTCCCGTGTCCCACGTCTATTTCCCAGTATCATGGATGTCCACATCTGTGGATTTGATTGTATGATGTTCTTGTCTCAACAGAAAAAGAAAGTGCCATCATATCTGTGGATTTGATTGTATGATGTTCTTGTCTCAACAGAAAAAGAAAAGAAAGTGCCATGATATCTGTGGATTTGATTGTATGATGTTCTTGTCTCAACAGAAAAAGAAAGAAAGTGCCATGATATCTGTGGATTTGATTGTATGATGTTCTTCTCTCAACAGAAAAAGAAAAGAAAGTGCCATGATATGTGTGGATTTGATTGTATGATGTTCTTGTCTCAACAGAAAAAGAAAAGAAGTGCCATGATATGTGTGGATGTGATTGTATGATGTTCTTGTCTCAACAGAAAAAGAAAAGAAAGTGCCATGATATGTGTGGATTTGATTGTATGATGTTCTTGTCTCAACAGAAAAAGAAAAGAAAGTGCCATGATATGTGTGGATTTGATTGTATGATGTTCTTGTCACAACAGGAAAAGAAAAGAGAGTGCCATAATATCTGTGGATTTGATTGTATGATGTTCTTGTCTCAACAGGAAAAGAAAAGAAAAGAAAGTGCCATAATATCTGTGGATTTGATTGTATGATGTTCTTGTCTCAACAGGAAAAGAAAAGAAAAGAAAAAGTGGCATGATATGTATGGATTTGATTGTACAATGTTCTTGTCTCAACAGGAAGAAAAGAAAGTGCCATAATATCTATGGATTTGATTGTATAATGTTCTTGTCTCAACAGAAAAAGAAAAGAAAGTGCCATGATTTTTCTCTTTTTTTTGTTAT
>JADBJO010001525.1:405000-416898 GCA_016801955.1 Conus betulinus | reverse complement strand
AGTTTATAACAGAACCTGATGGCGTGGATCATGCAACTCTTTAAAAGAACTGGTCGACCTTGGTGAGGGTTCTACGCTTTACAAGTGTCCTTCTAGCTTCCATGTGATTTCCTCCTTCACTTCACTGTTCGTAACTAAGAGCACAAATGTCACGGATAAATAGAACTGATTTCCGTTAAAGTTCCGTTTTCTTCCATACCGAGAGGCATCCCATAATTTGCCAGCGAAAATTGGATTCGATTCGAAGCAAACGTGGGTGCAGACAGTATTTTCACTCAACTCCTCCTCTGAAATGCAACGTGATTATTCCTTGGGGTGACACGCAATCTTCTGGCTTTCTTCGTCTCAGTTTCATGAGGTTTCTCTTGTGCACATAACACAAGATGATTAATAACTGGGAAAAATGAATGGTTGGAGGCTGTGCGTTTAGCCTGGTATCGACAGACTCAGATGCCGGATGAAAAATGAAGGAATCCATGTTTAGCTCTTTCACCTACTTAACTGCCGTTTCCCAGCCGTCCTATGGATTACAGACTTCTTCCTACATTCCCCTCATGTCTACTTCCCGCCCAGTGACTTCTTCCTACATTCCCCTCATGTCTACTTCCCGCCCAGTGACTTCTCTCCTACATTCCCCTCATGTCTACTTCCCGCCCAGTGACTTCTTCCTACATTCCCCTCAGGTCTATTTCCCGCCCAATACCCTCTGTTTTCCTCCCCCTTTCCTTCCTCCTCTTCGTCTGTCTGAACCTCACAGCAGCAAACATCCCCATTCATGCTCAATCATACCAGGGATTATGGCGTCAGTGTCCATAACACAAGCGTCACTTCAACTGTACACCTTAATTTTCCATAAGTTCACATTTTTTGTATTGCCAGAAGCTTTTGTGAGAGAATATGGTTACAAGACTTGTAACTGTCTATACTTCTTTCAAAGTTTCTATTGTCAGATGTTGTGAAAAGTGGCACGGACAATGACCTTTCACTGCCCTACATTAAAGCAAAATTATTTTCAAGATGAAAGATATCATCTTTGGCATCGTGCCGATATTTCCAAACTCAAACCAGAGTGAATGATAAAAAAGATATTACAAAACGATAAAAGTAGATATCAGAACACACTATCGCCAGGTATAATAAACCATTAACACAACCATTACAAACAAAAATATATGTCATGTGATATTGGCTCGAACAAACATATTGCCATCTCATACAATTGTTCACCATGTACACACTACATCATTATGACAAATGAATTAACTTCAGAGAGAGAGAGAGAGGCAGACAGACAGAGAGGAGGATGTTTTTTGTGCCTTGCACGCGGGTCACACACACAAACACACATACACACAATAGCGCGCGTGCGCGTGTTCGTGCGCACACGCGAGCTCACGCACACATGCGCACACACAAAACACACACGCGCGCGCTCGCGCGCGGGCATACTACGAGTCTCATTTTATCATAATCGTTGTTGTTGTGTTGTTGTTGTTGTTGTTGTTGTTGTTGTTGTTGTAGTAGTAGTAGTAGTAGTAGTAGTATCACTATTACTATTATTATTATTATTGTTGTTGTTGTTATATATCATTATCATCATCATCATCATTATCATTATCATTAATGAAAGAATAGTAGGGTAAAAGACCCCCCATACACTCTCTCTTTCATACATTTTAAAAACTATTGAATTTATGCCCTACTCTACAGAAACAAGTACAAAATATTTCTTATCCTTCCATCACCACTGTGCTACCAGCCATCTTTTGGAGTGTAATCAAACACTGCAAAGCCGTTCATTTCATGTGAAAGTAGACGTCATCCCATCAATCGCCCATTCTACCCTGAGGGAAAGATCACCGCTCAGTGCACAAGGCAATACTCTTTTTCTTTGTATCAAATTTCACCATGGAAAATTGAGCTGGATTGGGGGCAGACCAAGGGATCAGACACAATTTCATCCCTGACTAGTTCTATTAAACGGAGTGTAAATATTCCTTTAAGCAACGCGCGTACAACCCGATTTTTTTCGTCGCGCATTCGTTCGCCTTTATTTGAGCGTGCTTTACACCGGGTAACAATGAAATATAAAAAAAAATAAATACAGACTTTTGCATAAACCACGTGTTGTGATGCAGATCTCAAGCTGAAGAAATGAATGGAAAGTTTACAGATGTAGATTTTTCTCCCTCCACACGTCTTGTCTTTTCAAAGTCTCATTACCATCAAATTACTCAATGAGCAAAAGGGATGTGGGTCAGAGGTGTGACTGTTAGGATGGTGAATCTTGACCATTTAGTTTTAGTCTTCATCTCGCAGCTGGTAAATCTGATTAGGAAGTAGCTAGGCCCAGAAAATCTCAAGAATACATCCCTTTGGTTGGGCCTGAACCAATGATCTACAGCCCGCACACTGGGATGCTTTCCATTCTACAATAGCAGCTGGTCTGAGAAAGAATTCCAGAATTAATATTCCATGAATTAACTTGTAGAAAAACTGATATAGAGATGAGAGAGAGAAAGAGAGAGACAGAGAGAGAGACAGAGAGAGAGAGGAACAAGGATCGACCGGGAGGAGTGGAAGCTCATACACAAAGAGACAGCGAAAGAAAGGAGGATACAGGAGAGGGGATACAGACAAAGAGAGTGAGCGAGCAAGAGAAGAGAGAGAGAGAGAGAGAGAGAGAGATAGAGAAAGGGAGGGAGGACGGAAAGAGCACAGGAAAACGTGAAGGACAAAGACAAATGCAGAGAGAGAGAGAGAGAGAGAGAGAGAGAGGATGAGAAAGACAGAGTATAATTCAGATGTCTTTATTTCTGGTTTTAGAAAGAGAATGAGTATAATTCAGATGCATATATTTCTGTTTTTAGAAAGAGGATGAAAAAGAGTATAATTCAGATGTATTTGTTTTTGGTTTTAATATGATCTTAACAACAAAGTTAGCCTGATCAATATTTGCAGGTTAGGGGGTGGGGGTGCTGTCACTGATGTCGTTTGTTTCTTTGCTAATTGCTTGATGCTTCTTCAAGTATTTTACCCTGTTTTATTAGAAATGTACCCCATTTCCGAATCGAATGAAAGAAAAAACAAGGTCAGAACTACTGTCTGTTCGTTTTTTTCGGAAATATGTACATAACGTATACAGATGTCTTCGTACAAATTTTATCTACTAAAAGATAATTTTGATTTACAATCTGTCAGTTTATGTTGTTTCTTATGCCTGATACTTTATAATTTAAGAGGGGTGTTTCTAGCCTTGAATTAAAAGGCTACAAAATCTCATTGGCTTATGGACAGTCAGCACATATATATCCATCATGTCTATGTCACAACATTATGTATTACTGAACCTGCCCCTCTCCTTCCGCTTTCTTTATTTTCCATGACGTGAATCATCTCGAATATCGCTAGATGATCTCACTAGCTGGACTCAATAATGAAGCTGTGCCCCATAACTACTTCAGGTTACCTTAGAAGTACACATTTACTGTTAGGTAACAGACCGTACGAGTGGTTCGAAGTCACGACGGTCAGCTTCCTAGCCAGACGTTCTGACTATTGGACTGCCCACACCCACCGATAGCAATAGCATTGAAACTCAACACCACCCCCCCCCCCCCCCCCCCCCCCCCCCCCCAAATCTGGATCAGAACAAATGCGGTCGAACAAGTCGTCCGTCTTCATAAAAAACGACTTAGTAAAGATGCATACGCAAAAACAGAATGTATCGAGGAGGGGGAGTCGGGAAGAGGACTGAAAATGTAAATATAGAATCCTTCTTCAGCAGCATTCGTGGTACTGTCTTCTTTTCGCTTTGTGAACAAAACCATTTGTTATAACTGCCCTTTATTCAACATTCGTCTTGCAAGTGAAACACACGCGCTGCTTATAAATCGTCGGGTTACAACATGAATAAGACATGGCCCATGATGTAAGAGTCCACCTGATGTTTCTCACATAGAACACTATCTGTAAGGCTGTGGTAATCTTGCCCCCAAGGACAGAAAATTATCATCCAAGTGCTTCCCAAGACAGCAGCAAAGTGCAAGACAAACAATGGGGAAAATGGTATAATGCATAAAACAGCAATCGGCAATCAGTACGTGAAGATAATCAATATTAACATTTTCACTTTATCCATGAGAATCCTGTTTCATAACCTGCTGTCAGCCACAGTGCATAAAAACAAGGGCATACTACACTTCCTAAACGAATTTCATTTTCACCTCGAATAAGACTCCAGTTCCATCCTGTGATCATCGTTCTCGTTGAAACTACATTGAACGTAGTGTAATGTTGGTTCAGCTCAGGAAACTGCTTAGAAGTCAATAATTGATGTACCCATATGGGGATTTTTTTTGTAGAGAATACCATCATTTACTCTCTTAGTTGTTCCGTCACCATAGGACAAATCAGTAGACAGTTGTTCATTTCACTGATCAACAACAACACATGTTTTGCCTTTTTCGTTTCACTCAAATACAGATATTTTAGAAATAATACAAGGTGTAAATAGAGAGATTGACACCAGTGTATAGTATGCAAACAACCGTGTTTATGTAGTCTCAAACCAGTGTAGAGCTCCGTATCATCGTCTTCATAATTCTCATCTTCATCAATTGATGTAGATGAATGCCCTGATCTCGTGGTGACCTCAGTGTCGATTTCCTCTCCATGTCTATACCATTGATAAGTTGTGTCAAGGTCGTCAATATCGGCAAGTGCATGGGGGTTAGGGGGGACTATTGTTGGATGGATGTAGTAGCCCCCTCCAATGGCGGATGTTCGCTGATTCCATTACAAAGCAACTAATGTGTTCATTGGTTTTGTAGGTGTTGCCCTGCACACGTTGGACCAGAACATGCACCGTTACACCACTGAAGTGACTCAGCACCAGCAGTGCAGTGGTTACTGTTTCCACACAAAATGTCGCCACTGCACAAAATGTCACCACTGCACAAAATGTCACCACTGCACAAAATGTCGCCACTACACAAAATGTCGCCACTACACAAAATGCCACCACTGCACAAAATGCCACCACTGCACAAAATGTCGCCACTACACAAAATGTCGCCACTGCACAAAATGTCGCTACTGGGCAAAATGTCACCACTGCACAAAATGTCGCCACTGCACAAAATGTCGCCACTACACAAAATGTCGCCACTGCATAAAATGTCACCATTGCACAAAGTGTCGCCACTGCACAAATGTCACCACTGCACAAAATGTCGCCATTTCACAAAATGTCACGATGACATTTTGTGCAGCTATTCACTGCACACATTGGCTCAGTTTGCACAAAGTGCGCAAAATGTCACAATTGTGACAATTTGTGCACCTGTATATGCTTTTTTTTCATAAATCACTGCTGCTGCACAAATTGTCATAACTCTCCCTCTTAGCTTTGTGGGTGTGGGTGCGTGCGGGTGGGTGGGTGGGTGGATGGATGGGTGGATATACTCTATAATGTCAACTTATTTTTGTCCGTTTTTCAATTTGGCTTGCAATTTATAATTTTCAATTTTGTATATGATATATACTTTTAGTCTGTATTAACTGCAAATGATTACGAGGCGGCAGCCCAGACGAGATGGCCTGTAACACCCCAAAAGTGCTCCCCGCCCAGAAGTACTCCCGGGAGTACTTCTGTGCCCGCGCCAGAATGATTCCGGGAGTACTTCTGGGACAGAAGCACTCCCCCTGTTGACAACTTTGTAAATAAATGTTTGTTTTCTGTAACTGTCTTGTGACGCTGATTCCTTTAGACAGGAGAGTACGTTTGGTACCAGTCCCAAACTGACCCCCCTGCCCCCCCCCCCCCCCCCCCCCCCCCCCCCCCCCCTCGGCACCAGAATGACTCCCGGGAGTACGTTTGGGGTCCAGTCCAGATGTACTCCCGGGAGTAACTTTAACTTTGTAGTAGTAGTAGTGGTAGCAGAAGTAGTAGATCATCATCACATGTCCCTCACCATCATTATGTCCCTCCCCTTCCCCTCGTCCCTCACTATTTCCATCTTTAAGTCTTTCATCGTTTGGATCAATGAGAGATCTGAAATCCTCCTCCCAAATGCCTACTTACGCAGTAACGAAAAAAAAACAAACAAACTGAAAAGTTAAACTATAAATGTACTTCTAACGTTGCCTCCTCGGCTCGTACAGATTCGTTGACTCTCTCTTCGTTTTCGCTTCCCTCGTTGCTAAGTTATTTCCTTAGTTACAGTTTCATTACTTCCGGTAAGTTCGACAACAATGTTTACCAAGCACGCCCTGTTCCGATACTGTCTATCGTATCACAAACAATCAAACAAACAAACAAAAAACCCCTTGAAGAAATGCCTACTCACGCAGTAACGAAAAAATCAAACAAACAAACAAACAAACAAACAAAACCCCTTGAAGCCCGAATTCACTTCTTATGTAGTACATCTCCCCAGGTGTAGTCGTTTTGGATCTGTGGTCTTTAAGAATTTGAATATCTCTTTCTTCATATTTTTCTTTTTGCCCAGGGCGTCTTTAACACGTTGCTACCTGTCCATAGGATGACGGCTTGGTCAGTTTAAAGGCTTCAGCAGTGAGGCTGAATAGACATCAAAGGACAAGATAATTACTGAGAAATCTCTCTCTCTCTCTCTCTCTCTCTCTCTCTCTCTCTCTCTCTCTGTGTCTCTCTCTCTCTCTCACACACACACACACACACACACACACACACACACACACACACACACACACACGGGAGTGAGTTGCGATCAGCGCTAGCAGGCAGACGTGTTTTGGCTACACTGCAAATTTGTGTCCGGCGTTTTTTGTTAATTAGCGAATAACTGTGTTTCTCAAACAATAGCTACATTGACAACAGGATTCCTGTCAGCATGCCGACTTCGTCGGTATGTTTTCGAGCTTCCTGTGGCCAGTTTTACTGGACTTTTCAGGCTTTTATGTGGAAGCGGGCCACGGAGAGAGCTGCAACAAGGCGACTTTGTCGAGAGATACGAGTGAGAAGTTTGTCTACTGTGTTTGTGCTGGTGTTTGTCACGGCATCTCTGCTTCAGTGTGGGGACATTGAACCTCATCCTGGCCCTCCCAAGAAAACAGTCAACACTGCATTCTTCTGCCAGAAAAACACTCAATTCTGCAAGTGACAACACTGCCGGTGATGTATCTTTGGCCGATGTCATGAATATTCTGACAAGTATGGACAGAAAGATTACAAACATTGAAGAAAAGAGATGACTACCTTTGATTCAAAGCTGAACGAAATGCAAACAGAAATTGATGAAGTCCGCAGACAAAATGAAGATCTGAAAGAAAGAGTGACAAATCTGGATTGAAAACTTGAAGATCAAGAAAGTAGGGGTCGATGGAAAAATCTGATTTTCTACGGCATACCAACTGGTGACCGAGGAACTGAGACGTATGCAGTCTGTGAAGGGAAGGTGAAGAAAGTGCTGAAGGACAAGATGGGCATCCAGGAGGATGTCCCCATGGAACGCGCGCACCGCCTGAAGGGGTGGAGAGGGCCCACGCTCCATCATCGTTCGCTTCGAGAAGTTCAAGGACAAGGAGAGGGTGCTGTCCGAATGCAGGAAGCTGAAAGGAACGACCTATCTGTGTCAGAGGACTTCACACTGAAGGTAAGGGAAAAGCGGCGTCAGCTACTCCCTTTTCTAAGAGAAGCCAAATCTGCAAACAAGAGAGCCTTTCTGCGTTTCGATTCCCTTGTCATAGAAGGTAAGCACTACATCTATGACCCAGAAACACAACAACTTCAAGAAAAAAACTGTAAACAAATGACGGGCCTGGCCGGCTTTCTCTCAATGCTCCTAAAGGGAGGATTTCCGATTGTACCCCCCCCCCCCCCCCCCCCAACCAACGGTGATGATCAACATTGTATGTGTGAATCAGTGAATACAAACAGTGTGACGGAGCGTTTAGCAAGTCTGGATACGCATACAGAATGCATTGATTTTGACACACAGCAGTCTGTGGCATCGCGTAACACTACGAGGGACAGTAACACATCTTTGTTCACTCAACCCAGGTTAGAAAGTAAACAGATGTCTGAGTTTCGTATTATGGCATGGAATGTTCAGGGTCTCTCTCAAAAGTTACATAGTGCTTCCTTTAGAATGTTCTGTTCAAGTTTCAAGATTTTCTCTTTTCAGAGGTTTGGGCATGCAAACAAAGTGACATTGAAACGCCTTTCCAGATCATTCTGTTTTTTTATACGCGTGCAAATTTTAAAAAAGGTGGGGTTGTTGTATGCATACATAAGTCTATTGCAAACAAGTGGAACGACTATTAAAGAATGTTGAAGGCTGTGTGTTCATTAAATTTGAAAAATCAATATTCAAATACTCATTTGATATTATCGCTGCTTTTGTTTATGTTGCACCAGAATACTCTGTTATATATGAAGACAGCCCTTTTGAAGGCTTCGACAAACTGGACAGTAATATTTGTGATTTGATGCTATCCTACCCAGATTCTCATTTGTTATTATGTGGTGATTTCAATGCGCGAACAGCAGAGCTTCCAGACACTGAGTTTTGTGATGAAGACAGACATGCTGCGCCTTTGGTTGAACTCCGTGATTTATTGTGTGATACTGTGCAGTCAACACGCAATCGAAAGATAAGAGTACTAACAATATTGGATTAAGACTTCTTGAATTTCTGAAAGAAAATAACTTATTTTTTGTCAATGGACGAACAGAAGGGAATCGGGGTGGTGAAATTACATGTATTGCTAATCATGGAATGAGTGTAGTGGATTACTTTGTTGTATATCAAAGTCTTTGTTTGATTTGTTAGCTGATTTCAAGGGTTTTGGACAGGTCGGAATCAGACCACTTTCCAATTGTAACTATATTTTCCGGTACCGGTGGGGCTAAGGATAATGACCTAAATGACACTGAAGAAATTCACACAGAGGAATTGTCTACTTTCTTTTGGACCGATTCTTCTTTTGAATATATACGACAAAATCAGCATGTAGAATATGAACACTTTCTTTCTGCTATGGAAAGAAGCACTGATGCAGGGTCAGATTATCTTGTTGATTTACTTCGTATGTGTGGTATGGATGTTTTGTCTGAGTGGAGTATAGGTGTTCGTCTGGATGAGTGTTTGTCCTCGTGGGGTGTTGTGTGATTCGGGATAGGATTATGGATTGCTCGTGTTCGGTTTAGGGTAGGCAGGTGGATATAGTATGCAGGGATGTATAGGGCACTAGGGTTTCGATCCAGGAATGATTGTCGTATGATTGTGGTGTGATGCTGCTTGATGGTTGACATCGTGTGTCAGACGAATTATTGTTGACATCGTGTGTCAGACGAATTATTGTTGACATCGTGTGTCAGACGGGTTGTTGACATTGCTAGCTGGGTGGAGCGTGATGTTGTTTTGAGACTGTCTGTGAGTGTGTGGGTGTTGTGTGTTGGCAGTAGTTAATCGGATAATCCGTAGCTGAAGTTATTACCACTAGTGGGGGTTAGACAGGCGGGAGTGTCAGAAGGAAATCTTCCGTTAGTGGGGTTATAGCAGGCGTAGTGGGGGTGGTGTATACGGCTTTCTCTGCTTTGGTACTGGCGGTAGGCCGGATGTTTGGGGCTCTTAGCGATAGTTTTTTGCACTGTTTTAGTTATTGCAGGGTTTTGGTACGCTTGCGGTGTTCGTAATGCAGAGATATTTGCTATTTTTGTGATTATTTTGTAAAGTATATGTTCTCTGGATTGTGTATGGATAGCGTGTTGTCTGCATTCAAATTGGTTTGGACATGTAGTTGTGTTCCTTATTCGGGCGTCGGTCATTGATGAGCGTAAACTGCGGTTGAAAATTTTGATCATGCTTAGTGAGAATGTATGCATCGAGCTCTGGTGATTCTGGTCACGCGCTCGAGAGTACTGAGAACTTTATCATATAATGGGGATGAGTTTTGTGATTTTTGGTGGTGTTTTCTGTTATATTTTCTATGGGTTTGAATCGGGTATATTGTGATTGTCTTTGTAGTATAAAATGTATCTGGGGTCAATTGATCGGGGGTCGGGTTATTGCTCATTGTGGGTGCTAATCTTGGTACATGTGAACCCATGGTGTGAATTGAGTTCGCGTGACTTGTGGCCGTCTACTATTCCGGCCCATGTTGTGTGGGGTGGACTCGTGAACTGGTTTGACTATTGACTAAGTGTTTAGTTAGGTTGCTGTGGATGTGGGATCCGGGCTAGGATTTGTGCTCTTTCTCTGATGATTGGCTTTTGAAGATCCCCCTGTTGGACGGTCTTTAGCCTGGTTGGGACAGTGTTCTACACATGCTGCGTGATGTCTAAGTGGAGACCCATATTATCTCCATCAAGGAACCCGCTATATCCCTTCATCCCAGGGTCAGACAGCTCACCAGAATCTGCCATCTAATGTGGACTCGTCATGTGGCCTTCCAACCCTGTCCCCGTCCCATTCTGGTACCCTTGCCCCTATCAGCGTTTACCCTTGTTGCTCTCAACCCCTCTCAGACCTAGTGTTCAACTGACCCGTTAACCCCCTTTTGTCCCTGCCCTTCGCCCTACATCACTGCAGCTTGGGCGTGAGGATGGAGCGTCTGCTGGCCACAGTAGGTGGCTGGGCGGATAACTACTTGCCTGCAACTTGTGACGACCAGGCAGCGCTGGGGCAGCGCGTGGCTTGATTGCTTCCCTTGGGGTCTTTATCAGAGGGAAACCTTCGGGGAGGGTTTCGCGATTGTGGGAAGGGGATGCCGTGGACGCTTTACGTCGTGAAGCTGGGGATTGTAGCCCCACCTGTGTGGCCATCAGAGAGGAATCTACGGAGAGGGTTTCGGTGTCATGGGGAAGGGCGTCAAGGACGCTGTGCAGTGTTACCAGCAGTCTAGGGTGGCATAGTGTATCATACGGCCGATCGTGGGGGCCCAGCGTGCGGACCGTTTATCAGCAAGTGTGGTTATGGGAAATGCACTCCAGCCTGCATGTCTGTTCTGATGGATACGCGTGTGCATGCGCGTTTGTGCACATCGAACGATTGGGAATAACGGCACGAGTCGGACATAATCATGACAACGTCAGTGAGTCTTGACCGGCGGTGTGCGAGTTGCGGAGCAGAACTGTGTACTGTTCAATGTGTTGGTTGTGATCAAGAACCTGGGCGGTATAATTGGTTCAGTGTGATTGTTGGCCTAGTGTATTGTGCATGTCTTTGAAATGTTTTGAAACCTTGGAGGGGGTAACTTTGGCACTGTGATATGTATTGTATTGATGCTATGCGTTGTGTACCCTATAACCCATGTGGTGTGAGTGTCTCTAGGCACTGCCAGCTGCAGTGGACTGAGCCCTTGACGTAGGCGTGAATGTGTTGTGGTTGAGCGTATGCAAGCGAGAGTGTTGGTTGTGGCGTGCGTTGTTATGTAGGAAGGACTGATTGGAGTCAAATGGTAATTATGCTTGTAATGTTGGTGGAAACGTTCATGTTATCACGGTCAATAAATGTTGTGCGAATGATCATCTGTGTTCAATAGTCTTATGTCTGTGTTGGGAAGTAACCAGATTAGACTGTACACTCTGTCTCTCTATAGGGTCAGTTCAGGCCCTAGCGAACCTGACACTTATCAAGCTGTGACAAGCACAAAAGGTGCTCTCCATTGCGGCAGGCTGCAGTAGTTTAAAATTAATTAATGTTTTTTTTTTAATTTCCCAACCAGTACATAGTCAACGATCCAACAGTATGTAACAGTAAACGAAAAGTGCAAAAGTCCCCCCTTTTCCTCTCCCACCTTGAAATCGTGATGCTGTGTGATTTCTTCTGACAATCCATTCTTCTGAATTCTTTAGATAAAAAAAACAGTGAAATTGTTCGCCTGTTTTACCTGTTATCAGTTTCTAAGCCT
>JADBJO010001525.1:397500-400000 GCA_016801955.1 Conus betulinus | reverse complement strand
AAATGGCGTCGTTACTTACGTTGCTGCACCACAAAAATAGAAATGCTGTTCTGCTTCCAATACATGTAAAATCTGATTTAACGAGGTATGTCATTCATGTCCTGTGCACGAGGATAAGTCCATCGTCATTACCAGAGAGAGAGAGAGAGAGAGAGAGAGAGAGAGAGGTCATGATGAGTATCTTCGTGTTCGTTTGTTCACAGATAGCTACAAAGACCAATGCTTTTATATAACTTGATTTTACCTGATCTTATTTATAAAAATAAAGAATGGCAGTGGAAAAATCGGTGATCTCAGATTTTTTTTTCTCTCACTTTGATAGTCTCAGACTGAGATGCAAGCCTAAGAGGAAACAAGATATTCCTGACGTCAGATCCCCCCCCCCTACTCACATCTCTCACATTCCCCACTCTGCGTCCTTCACATCAAATTGTGCAAATTGTTTCACAGTCGACTGACTCTTTTGTTCATGGTTCCTCTCGACGTGGTTTCTGCTGACCGAACTCTCAATTTGAGAGTCCTTTCCCTTTAAAATTTCAGTTGTCTCTACCAATTTCCCCACCCATCAGTCAGCTTCTGTTCTGATGCTGTCTATTTCAGCTCATGGATGTATGAAGGTTGGCACTATACCTTTACACTTACATTCGTATGTGCTGCTCCTCTTGATGTGTTTTACAAAAACTAACAATGATGATCGGAAATCAGTAGCCTGAGACCATCCTTTCGGTCTGGTAATCTCAGACACACATGTTAGGTTGTAGAAAGTGAACTAGATGCTCCGGGCATTGAAATTCACTCCACACGTCTCTCACCTTCTTCGAGTCAAAACCACGTGTCCTTCAAATCATACCTCGTCCCATCTGTCCTTCATTGTTCATGTTCCATCAAATTAGACGGCGACGATGATGATGATGATGATGATGATGATGATGATGATGATGATGATGATGATGATAAGATAACATGCCAAGAAGAAGAAGAAGAAAAAGGATAAAAGAGAGAGGGAGGAGCAGGATGAAAATTCCTCTACAACTACTACCATTATTACTACTTTGGTAGTGCTGCTGTTACTACAGCTGCTGCTGCTGCTGCTGCTGCTTGTGATGTGCTGCTGCTACGGCTTCTGCTGCTGCTGCTGCTACTACTACTACTACTACTGGTGCAAATGATGATGATGATGATTGTTATTATGATTATGATTATTGTAATTTAATCGTTATTATTGTTGTTGTTGTTAATGTCGTTGTTACTTTCATCATCATCATCATCATCATCATCATCATCATCATCATCATCATCATCATCATTATTGTAATTACTAACATCATTATCATCATCATCGTCATCATTATTCTATCAAAGGTAGTTATATGAATAACTAAAACCTTAAATTGGAAGATCTCAGACTCGTTGACAGAGGACGGAATGACACTACCAAACTGGCTGAGGACCGTGCACAGTGGAGCCCCTCGCTGCATGGCAAGACACGGAAGCATATAAGTAAGTCTAAATTAAAGCAATGTTTTAAATACTACGTAAAAACACTATGTGTTAAATCTACTGTTTAGTGGAAGACAGAGGGTAGACAGCAATCAAGCCTTGAGAGAGAGAGAGAGAGAGAGAGAGAGAGAGAGAGAGAGAGAGAGAGAGAGAGACAGAGACAGAGACTGAAACACTTTCCATCGTCCAGTAGCTGTACAGCCCTTTTAGACAAGGGGGTACAGTCATATATGACTAAATGTTATATCAAAAATGATCTCAATCGCCTTTATCAAAAGAGTATACACCCACACACTCGCATTAAGGGAATATGCACGTACAGATGCATAGACGCGCACGTTCTCGCAGGCACACTCACACATACGCGCACGAGAGAGAGAGAGAGAGAGAGAGAGAGAGAGAGAGAGAGAGAGATGCAGGCGCGCACGCGCGTATACAGAAGGTGGATCATCTTGGAATTTGCTTTGTTCACACACACACACACACACACACACACACACGCACGCACGCACGCACGCACGCACGCACGCACGCACGCACGCACGCACGCACGCACGCACGCACACACACACACACACACACACACACACTGTGAAAACCGGTCAGACAAACCAACGCTCTTCCACTTGACTTAACCTAATGACGTGGTTCACTACGACTAACAATGGTGATGGAAAGTCAATGAATTCGGACTTCCCTGTCTGTCTGGTAATCTCAGAAACACATGTCAGGATGAACAGAGGAAATGAGATGCTCTAGACCTATGCCTTTCCAACTTTTTCCCAGTTCAAACCACGTGCCCATTAAATTATTCCTGACACCATCTGTCCGTCAGGTTCATTACCAGCAAAATAAGGCTTCTTCAAAGTCCTTGATTTGAGGTTACTGTCCTCCTGACGTGTTCGCTGATTCCATTGTATACCAAACTATCAGTCCATATGTGTTTTCTTGTTTACGGGGCTATTCTTTAAAAATGACCCTGTATGTACTATCTGCATTG
>JADBJO010001525.1:362500-390000 GCA_016801955.1 Conus betulinus | reverse complement strand
AATGTTCCATCTGAAAATAAAATGTTTACTTGACTTGACTTTTTGGACTTGACTTCACACACACACACACACACACACACACACACACACACACACACACACACACATACACACACACACACGCACGCACGCACGCACGCACGCACGCACGCACGCACGCACGCACACACACACACACACACACACACAGACACACACACACACACACACACACACACACACACACACACACACACACACACACACGTCTAAAATCACTCAAAGTGAACAGACGTAAACAGAAAGTACGAACGAACGAACACACAGACACAGACACACACACACACACACACACACACACACACACACACACACACACACACACACACGAATGAAAATTGGACTTTCATCAAAAACATTTATGATAAAAAAAAAATATATCACTTGCGACAACTTTTTATTCCAAGGCAGGCTGTATTATTTTCTGTGATTGTTTGACGCTCAACCGCGGCGACGGTTTTTTTTCACTTTGCAGAAAAAAATCGTCGCTGTGAAATATTTAACTCTAGCTGTAAGATTTCACGTGAAAATGTGTCGCAAGCGACAGCATTCACTGACTACAATATTTCACAGTGTCCTGTCGCAAAAAAAATGTCGCAAAATTTCGAGCGAAAGTATTTTATGGACAGCTACAGTATTCTATAGGACATTTTCCGTGAAAAGTTGTCGCTCGACAAATTTTTTCGAGAAAATACTGTCGTTGCAACAATATTTCACGTGAAATGCCATCGCTGCGATACAATTCCACGGCGACAGTATTATATACGACACCAGCCGCAGTTGTCGTCGTCTTTTTGTGTTGTAGCAGGTATGTTGAGTTAATTAAGGTGATAGTAATGTAGTGCTAGTTAAGAGTGGCGTTGTCTTGTGCACATTTCTGTCAACTTGTAGAAAGGCGTAAATAATATGAGCTCATGTTCTGAATCAATTTCAATTTTTCTTAGGGAAAAGGAAGATGGAGAAAATGGGGAAAATAAGGACTACAACGAAGCAAGCTGAGAAAAGTGTGTTGATGGTAGGTTTTGACCAGCGGGTTGTGCTGAGAGGTGGAAATAGGGGAAAGGGAAAAAGAAAAGAAGAAAATTTGATTATGAAGTTTAGAGCGAAAATGTAAATAGTTGTCATTGGCTCGATCTTGGTGTTACGATTGAACTGGTACTTATTCGTGTCATAGGGGTTCGTACAGAAATGATTTCGGGAAGCATAGACAGGGTGTGTTGCCACTGGGTGCTGTAGAGGTTATGATTGTGCCGTGTCATGGAATTTATTGGAAAGAATAAGTATTGTGTAGTTGTATGAAGAAGTGCTAGTGTCGAGCAGCGTGGTTTTGTATAGGGTGGTTACCCTCATTCAATAATATAGGTTAAGATTGTTGCTATATTGCAGGTGATTTGGGGGAGTGTGCTTATGCCTTGGGTGATTAGTGCGGAGATATAGTCGTCCTGTCCCATTGGTTTTCTTTGGAATCGAGACATGATATTTGTTGTGGACGTTACAATATGACTGAGAATGTGTGCGTGGGAGGTGTATTAAGAAGTAGCTCTTGTGTATGCTGCAGCACAAAGAGGAGTGTAACTTTGTGGTATAACAGTGAGATAGTAGGTATCCTTCAGTCTCGGAAGACTATGGAGTTGCGCTCTAGGTGTCTGTTCTGGTACAGCGACGGGTGTGGCTGGCCAGTCCAATGTGGGAATGACAGTCCCTGTGGCAGAGGGCATAGGTGAAGTCTGACGCTGGTCTGTCTGCCTGGGCTGCAGCCTTTCTTCTCATTCTCTTTTCCAACGTGCTGCTGAGCGAGTGTCTCTTCGAACTTGGAGAGACCTTTCTGGACAGTCTGTCTCCAGGCTAACCGTTCGAGGGCTGTTGCTTCCCAGTTGTTCTGGTCAATGTTCAGGGCTTTTAGGTCCCTCTTGCACACGTCTTTGAATCGCAGCTGTGGTCTGACTGTTGAACGTTTTCCCTGCACACAATTTTCTCTATAGAGGAGGTCTTTAGGGATCCGTCCATCATCCATGCGCACGACATAGCCAAGCCAGCACATACGTCTCTGTTTCAGCAACGTGTACATGCTGGTGCATCCGGCTCTTTCCAGGACAGTGTTGTTTGTGACCTTGTCCTGTGTCATGTGAATGAGAAAGTGTTGTGTGAATGGAAAAGTTTCATGTCAAAGAAAAGACTGTTAGAGATTTTGTAATTTTTGCGATTGTGGACTGGAACCTACGGTTTTGATGCTTTTTTGTATTCATGGAGTGCAACTGCCAGTGATGTGGAAGAGTGGGACGCTGAGTGGATTGTGAAGTGTGTTCAACCAATGTGAGGAAGGGTGGAAGATTACTGTTACTTCAGAGGAGCTCTGGACACAGACATAGGAGGATGTCCAATTGTAACCCTCATGGGGTTTAATATAGTCAGGATTAGGATTGTCCTATGCAACCCTGGGTTAGGTGTGCTACATGATTGGACTGGTTTGTCCAATGCAACCCTGGTTTGGGTATGCTTAACCCTTGGTGGGTGTAATATGCCTGGCGTGGCAAGTTTCACTCAAGTATAGAGTGTAGATGTAGACTGGAAGTCTCCTAGGGTAGGCTTGTCGCTTATTCCCTAGAAGGTGAGTACCAGTTGGGATTGTAAACTGGTTAAAGCAATTACATTAAAGGTTTAATTGTAATGATAACAGAAATTTGATGATTATAAAGATTTGATGATATTGCGCTATTTGGGAAAGAGAGGAAGATGAACGTTCAACGCGAAAAGAAAAGAAGAACTGAAAAATAAACAAATAAAATATTGTTGTATAAAGATTTCTTTCTGTACCCCAACTATAGGTAGGAATAGGTTGGCGGAACAAGACTCATGTGAGTATTCTATTTTGATTTTGGAGTGAATGTGAAAGGAGTTAAAAAGGAGCTATGAATAATAAAAGAGAAAGAGAAAAAATAAATAAAATTCATTTTAGAGGTTAACCCTGGACCTAGGGTTTCATTACAGAATCCCTCAGCGTCCAGTGGTGTTCCTGACTAGAGGTGTACCAGTCTAGTGAGGATCCAGGCTGTGGTGGTGGTCCAGAGGTGGTACAGCCAAGTGCACGAAAGGTCCTTGACAAGTCAAGAAGATGACTTGTCTTTACTGCAATTATTTATATAAACGAACTGATAGTGAAACATGTGTGTGAGTGTGTTTGATTCTTGATAAAACTTTGAATATTGTATTATTGTTTTTATATGGGGAAATATCTTGTGAAGAGAAGAAATATTGTTGGGAAAACGTAGTGAAGTGAAAAGAAGAATTAAGACCCTTTTCTTTATTGTTGAGTAAAGGGAGCGTTTTATAGAAAACTTAAATTTGTGGTGATAGTGCTCCTTTGGGTGAATGGAGTGATTGTGCGTTGCATACGAAGTAAGCATACTTCGCTCTTGTCGGGCATGCAAAGTCCAAGGCTCGCTGCCATACAGGAGGGTGCTCATGATGCAGGATCTGTAGATCTGGATCTTTGTGTGCTCGATCAGCTTGCTGTTGTTCCATGCTTTCTTTGTCAGTCTGGTCATGGTGGTAGCTGCCTTGCCAATGCGCCTGTTGAGCTCTGCGTCAGGTGAGAGGGTGTCTGAGATATTTGAGCTCACATAAACAAAGTTATGGACGACATCCAGTTCATGGTCATTGATGCTGATGACTGGGGAGAGTCAACATTCTGTCCCATGACCTGTGTTTTCTTCAAGCTTATGGTAAGCCCAAAAGTCTTGGCAGGCATCGCTGAAGCAAGTCATGAGCTGCTGTAGATCCTCAGCTGAGTGGGTGGGTGGTTACTGCTGCGTCATCTGCAAAGAGGAAGTCAGCTTGACTTTAGTCTTGGCTCTTAATCTGGAGAGGTTGAAGAGCTTTCCGTTTGTTTGTCCTGGTTCAGAGCTGCAGGTCCTTCAGCTGCAGGACCAAATGCGTGTTTCAGCATCACAGCAAAGAAGATTCCAAACAGGGTGGGAGCCAGGACGCAACCCTGTTTTCACTCTCTGCTCCATATGTTGAAGGCAGCTGATGTTGAGCCGTCAAAGACGACAGTGCCTTTCATGTCTTTGTTGAAGGATCTGATGATGCTGAGAAGTTTTTCAGTGGACATCCAGTCTTGGGGAGGATCTTGAAGAGAGGCCATCCCTGCTGACCAGATCGAAAGCCTTTGTGAGATCTATGAAGGCAATGAAGAGTGGCTGCCTTTGCTCCCTACATTTTTCTCCTGAAGTTGTTTAAGGGAGATCATATCTATAGTGGTTCTGTTGGCATGGAAACCGCACTGCGATTTAGGATAAAACTTGCTCTGCAAGTACTTGGAGCCTCTTCAGTACTGAGCTCGTGCAAAGACTTTCCCCAACGATACTAGGGAGGGATATGCCACGATAATTATTGCAATCGCTTCTGTCACCTTTGTTTTTTGTACAGTATGACGACGTTAGTTAGCATCCCTCATGTCTTGTGGTACTTCGCCTACACTCCAGCAGAGGCAGAGGATTTCATGCAACTCGGTGATAAGTGTCTCCTTACAGCACTTCAGTACTTTAGGCAGGAATACCATCTTTCTCTGGTGCCTTGCCAGAGGCAAGATAGTCCAGGGCTTCGTTGAGTTCGTCTATCGTTGGTTCTCTGACAAGCTGTTCCAGTTCTGGTAGGCTCTATGACATTCAGAGCATCTTCTGTGACTACATTTTCCCTTGCATATAGCTCAGTATAGTGTTGTACCCAGCGCTCCATCTGTTGTTCTCTGTCCTGAATCACCTCCTCTGTAGCTGATTTCAAAGGGGCAGTTTTCTTCTGTGTTGGGCCCAGTGCCTGCTTGATGTCATCATACATTGCCTTAATGTTGCATGTGTATTAAGAAGTGGCTCTTGTGTATGCTGCAGCACAAAGAGAAGTGCAACTTGGTAGTATAGCAGACTGAGATAGTGATAAATGTAACTTGCTTATGGATCTAGTAGGCTCTGGGGTGCGTAAAGAAAAAATCCTGGGAAGGGATGAACTAAGGGGTTACCGTAATCAGTGATGTATGTAGCTATGTATATCTACGGGTTGGAGGGGAACAGTTATGTCAAGTGCAGGTGGGGGCGCATTGCCACCATCCTGTGGGCCCCGGTACACCAGATGGTGCAGGGCCGTTTTGTCGGGGAGCGGTGGACAGCCAGTTGCTGGCATTCCTGTCCCTGAATGACCGGCGTTCGTAGCAGGTGCCTGCGGTTACCCCACCTGCACTCCCCATCCTGCTGTGCCCCGGACTGTTGTCCCAGTCCTCCCCATTTCCGATGCTACATCCCTTTTCCCTTTCTCTCCATTCGGTCGGGTCTTCACAGCCTTGCCAATTACGTCGCTGTTGCTGTTGGCGCCGTTGCTGCTGGCGCCGATGCTGCTGGCGCCGTTGATAGTGTCGCTGTTGCTGTTGGCGCGCTGTTGCTGGTGTCACTGTGATGTTGGCGTCGTTGCTGTAGTCGCTGTCGCTGCTGATCCCCCATATCACTGACTCCTCACTCCGTGATCGCCGCCATTGAGGTGTGTTCTCGCCGCCGTGGGTGTGATATGTCACTGTGGTTGGTGGCAGTCGTCGCTGTCGCTGTTGTGTTGGCGGTGACTGTGAATGCCACAGATATTGTGGAAGCCCTGTGTGTCGATGTCATCTGTGTCATCCGCGTCTTCGGCAGGCAGATTCGTCTGGTCACCGTCACAGTCGCCGTCGTGAGACTGTCAACGTCGTCGTCGTGTGGCCTGTTTTCCTTTTGTGGTGAGTTTTTTTTTTTTTTTTTTTTTTTTTTTTTTTTTTTTTTTTTTTTTTTGGGGGGGGGGGGGGGGGGGGGGGGTTGGGATATAACACCTGAAGACACTGGGTTTGGGTGGGCATACATGAAGGATGCATGTTGATTAAAAAGGGTATGACTGAAGGGATGAATATGCGCAGTGAAGTATATGCCAAATGAATCTAGTATTGTCATTTGCCATCAGCCTCTGCGTGATGAACGCCTTCTTCACGGCTTTACCAGCTTTTTCTGTCCTCAACACATCATGCTGAATGCTGGCTGGGACAGATGCTCCAGGTGACAGGGCGCTGGGTTTGACCGAGGCTTCCTCACAGAAAGGGTCGATGAAACTTTTGATTGCATCCTGAGTCGACATCACGTTGCTTTCGTTCTTCAGAAAGGTAAGATTCCATTTCATTATAAATCCCAGTGTGATATGTATGTGTGGGAAGTCCAAGAGCAGTTTTATATGCTTTGCAGTCTACACTTAGTATCTCAGAAGGACGCAAGTCACGATATCTACTGCCATCCTCATCACCTTGTGCCATGCCAGCTATGTAGAGAGTTGCATGAAGATACCTTGACCTCTCATGGGTTGTCCTGACCCATCTTTGGTAGGCCTCCTGGTTCGACAGCAGTACCGTGAGACTAACGCCAACTCTGTCAGCTCCTTCTCGGCTTTTGACGTGCTTCATGAACGTTTCTTCCATGGTCTTGTCCACTGCACAGCGATTGCTACGACTGAAGGACTTGCCACGCTAAAAGCAGCTCTCTGCAGCATCTCTTTGGCTCCAGGATGTGACAAGTCAGTGTTTGCCAAGAAGACTGAGAAGAAGGTCAGTTAGTGTGCGTAGTTTTGTCCACTGAAACTGAACAAGAGGTCTGGCATTTGGGACATCGTTTGTGCGTACAGCAGGAAATCGATGATTTTGACAGCCTCAAGGAGTGTTAGGACAAGCCATACATGATCGATGTACGGCAACCAAAATTGTGCAGTTGGTCCAAAGGCTCCTTCTCTGACTCTTATCTCTGAACTGTTCGTATTCTGCCATGAAACTGAAGATAGCTTCATCTTGCTGAAGCTCAGTCAACGTCTCTTTTGAGAAGAAACAGGAGGCTGTCTGGAGTGTGATCATGCTGTCTTCCGACAGTGTCGAAAATGACGTGTCTTCCTCTCTGATTTCAAGATATCTTTCCAGCAGCAAGCGTTACAGACTCTCAAGCATTGTCTCATGGCAGAACAATGCTCGTTCATATGTTTGCCAGACAGCACCCCTTGCCGAGAACCAGAAGAGATCAGAGCTGCCTTCAGAAGGATATCTCCGAATCCAGAACCATCCAGCTTTTCCCCAAGCATCTTGAGGTACGCACAGGCAAGGTGGAAAGTACTGATCAGAATAATATGCTTCTTGTACCCGTCAGGTTGGTTCCCGGGTAGGCTTTTAATATAAACCCCAAGATCAAGGTAGTGATAACGTACTCATGTCCAACCTCTCTCGTGGCCTCCTCTGCAAGTCGCAAGCACTCCTGGACTGTCATGTACTCGGTGTTTGGGTGATGGATCACAGGGAAGTAGTCCAATGTCGTCTTCTTTGCCGGGTTCTGCCCACACTGTGAAATGAAGCCAGCCCACAATGGTATTTCCTGATCTGACATGCTGCTGTATTTCCAGAGAAGAATCCAGTGAAGTTTGAACTTTGAACTTTCTTGAGAGCATCTTCACATCCATCAACTGTCCAGTGCCTAATTGCAAAGGTGGGCTTTTCCGCTGGTTTACGAAGCATCTGTTAAATCCTCTGGTGTCAAGTGCAGAGACTGCAGAAGAAGAAGCTATCATATCCTACCTATCAGAAGAGTCGCTTTCTACTTGTCCCGAGGGAAGCGACTCAAACTGATGAGATTATGGTTGATTCAATACAGTCTGGCAGATGTCGCCATACACACACACACACACACACACACACACACACACACGTACGTACGCACGCACGCACGCACGGACGCACGCACGCACACACACGCACACGCACGCACGTACACACACACACACACACACACACACACACACACACACACACACACACACACACACATGCGCTCACACTTGGAAAGTGCACATAAAGTATTTTTTAATAAAAAGACCAATGTGAATTTGTAAAAAAGTAAATTTGCTTCGAAGCCCAACAGGGGGTAGGGGAGATAAACCGGCAACAGAGGACATCAGCATAGGCCCATAGTAATGTGGCATAGCTCGATCAAAAGAATTACAAGAGACTGTTTTTTGTAAGTGTGGTGTACTTTGTTTCTAATAAGTTGCACACAGTTTTCGAGAGAGACGGTTTATTGCAAACACTTTGACAAATTTACAATTCGCAACGTCTGACATACGGTGGGTACACACGTAGCTTCACTGCGATCACCTTATTGCATATATTATCGTTCTGATTATTACGTATCGTGTAGAAGGCATTGCTGTCAACAAAAAAACGTAGAGGAAATTCTCGTAGCTTAAATAACAAAGACACAGTTGATCACCAAACTTATGGAACGTTTTGGACCGACGAAAAGCAGCCGTGGCACCTGAGATGGGTACCTTCAAAATAAAACCAGAAGGGACAGTGCGTCCCAAGATTCTTTATGTTAACATGATTTTTCGTGATCTATACACTATAAAGCACAAAAAAAATGCATACGACAAATTTATTGGGGGGGGGGGGGGGGGGGGGGGGTGAAAGGTGGACCGTTTCTCGTGACGGACTTATATTAGTACGAGCCTTGTACACTGTATTCTTTGCTTTTGGACAATCTAGTAGTAGGTGACTTACACTAAGAATTTCCCCATATGCGCATTTTAACATTATTTTTCTGTAGTTGGTTCGAAGTGAATTCTAACGCATCCTAAAGTTGCTACAATTGTATTAATATTTACTGTCTGTTTACTTCAATAACCTTTTGAAACTGTTAAAGGATGCTTTCTTAATCAAAGTATAACATTCTGATAGATCTAACGGAATGTTCAGTGCAGTCATGCCTTCAATATTTCGAGCTGCTCTCCGAGCAGCTTGATCAACTTCCTCATTTGTTGAGATTCCACAATGTGAGGGCACCCAGCAGAATGTCACATTTATTCTTTTCATCGATAGATGTGTCACGTAATTGATTTCTGCAATTGTCTTACAACGAATCCTTGGATTTAGAAACTGTAAGGCAGAAAGAGCTGACTTTGAATCACTGCACAGTAAAAGTGGACAATTTTCTATGGAAGAATTTAAAACATACTTTAGGGACATTAAAATAGCAACTATTTCTGCAGTAAAAATTGACAAGTGTATGCCAAGATGACACAATTTCTCTACTTTTAATTTTCGTGATATAAAAGCTGCTCCTGTTTTATGGTCATCTAACACTGAACCAACTGTACGAATTTGAAGATGATCCTTAGATTGATTTTCCAAATGGGTATTTACATGTTTAAAAAAAAAAAAATGCTGGATCGTTTTTGTTCAGTTCAGTATAGTTTGTGTCATAATTTGCTTTGGTTTGTTTCCATTTGGGAATGGGTGGAAAGGACGAGTTGACAGCCATATTACTTTGGCTAATGTTGGTTATATTAAGAAGAGTAGACGTGTATGACTGGATAGATTTAGTTGATTTTATGTATTTTGCTCTTCTAGCAAAATCTGTCTCTGAATTGAGAGATACTTCATTTGTACAGAAACTTTTCTGTGAAAGGTTCTTCAAAACAAATTGAGAGAACATTTTTCGAAACTCGTTCAAAGGTACGATTCTAATTTCATTATAAGTCCCTATGTTATATGTATGTGTGAGAAGTCCAAGAGCAAATTTATATGCTTTGCAGTCCACACTTAGTAACTTATTAAGTAGATGCTGTGAAGCACTGAAGAAGATTACTTGAGCATAAATCAGTCTAGACTGCACAAGAACAGAAGACAGGAGTGTTTAAGCTCTCTTTCTCTTGTCCCCATTTTTGTTTGCTTTTGGTCTTTAGAAAGTTTAAACTTTTTCTTGCTTTATTCAAAATGTAATGAATATGTTGGTTCCATGATAGTTTTGATGTTAAATATACTCCTAGGAACTTAACAGATTTGACGTATTGTAAGACCGACCCATTCAGAGTAAATTGTGGAAGTTTCTCTGGGTCATATCCAGAGTTAAAAAGCATTAGATTTTGTTTTTTCTGTCGATAGTGTCAGTCCATTTTCATGTAAGAAACTACTGATTTTGTTTAATTCATGTTGTGTTTGATTTTTATGTAAGGTTAGGATCTTAACGGGGTTTTTCTTTTCATTGTGACTTTCATCTACAGACATATGTCATCAGCAAACTGTACTAAAACTATGTTTTTGGATAAGCCTTTTGTTATACCTGCGATTAGGATATTAAATAAAATTGGAGATAATACTGATCCTTGTGAAAGAACCATTTCCAGTATTCTAGTGATGGAATATGTATGCTCTATTCTTGTTTGAATAATTCTACTTGGAAGGAAAACTTTGACATAGTCATACATGGTTCCATGTATTCCAATAGTTTTCAGTTTATACAAAAGTCGGTCATGCCATACTTGTTCGTATGCTTTCCTTCTGTCAAAGAACGTTGCCAGGATGTTTTTTTCGACTTGCGAATTGTTGCTTAACATGTGTTGTGAGTTTCATTAGATGTTCTGTTGCTGATCTGTCTTTCTGAAAACCGGCTTGATTTATAGGGATAATTTGATGTTTGTTACAAAAAAAATAAAGTGATCTGTTTTGGACAATTCTTTCCATTAGTTTGCATGTATGCGACGTTAGGACAATTGGGCGGTAGCTGTTTATGTTACTTCGAGATTTTCCTTGTTTATGTATGGGAACTATGATAGAATGCTTCCATAATGAAGGGCAACTGCCATCTTCCCAGCATGTTTGAATGAATACTGAGATAAACGGCTTTACATTAGGTGGCACATGACGTAACATTTCATCAGAGACACCGTTTAAACCCACTGATGTTTTTCTAGTACCCAGATTAGCAAGACATTCCTCTACTTCTTGAATTGTTGTGGGAGCATTTAGATAGTGGTTTATTACAGAGTCTGGATCGTTGTAGATGGACCTTCCTTCTTCTTGCTCTCTGTGCAGTCTATTTTCTGCTGATAAACTATCTTTGCTGCCATTTTTGGCGAGCATGTCAACAAAAGCTTCGGCATTTTCTAAATTAGAAGGGAATTTAGAGTTTGGAAGCTTGACAGGATATTTTGGCAAGTTTACTCCATTTTACATTGTTCTTATTTTTTCCCACACGTTTTGGAAATCTTTATAATTGATATTTCATTCTTACAAAAGTTAGACCAGTATTACTGTTTTGCTTGTGCTGTGATGTGATTAAAATTATTTTTTGCTTTTTTTTTTCTCAAAAAGGTTTTTAGCGCGCTTCTCCTTTGCTTCGTAAAATTAATATTCTCTGAGTTTAATGTTTTTTCTCCTTTTTCCTTTTTCAGATGTCTCATTCCACCAGGCATTACCTGAGTGCTTTTTTTGTTAACTTGATTTGGCAGGTTTTATCATAGGTATTGACTGATTTCAGTAGAAAACACAGCATTCTGAAACTGATCGTACGGGTAGTCAATAGATTGAGTATCAAATTCTTTTGTGTCGACATAGAATGTTTTTAATATTTCCGTGAATTTACCCCAGTTAGCTAATCTATAATTATATTTTGGGACTTTTTCCTTTGTTAAATCTGTTGGTTCATGCCTTGAAGTTTCAAAGGTAGTGATGATAGCAACATGATCACTATTGAATGTGTCATCGAGGGTTTGCCAAGCACAAAGTGGCGCTAGGTGGCGAGAGAGAGAGGAGAGAGAGAGAGAGAGAGAGAGAGAGAGGAGAGAGAGAGAGAGAGAGAGACAGACAGACAGACAGACAGACAGACAGACAGACAGACAGACAGAGACAGAGAGTGTGTGTGTGTGTGTGTGTGAGAGAGAGAGAGAGAGAGAGAGAGAGAGAGAGAGAGAGAGAGAGAGAGAGAGAGAGAGACCCAGAGAGAGAGGAGATGGGGTTGGAAGCATTAGTAACCAAAGACGCTTGACACTCGAATCAAGGACTCGACGCAAGTAACAATGGCCCAAGTGGAGCGCGAGGGACCAGAGGGCTGAGGGATAAACTCCGTCACTGAGACTTGGAATAAGAGACGACGACAAACGTCTGAGGAGACATTGTAAGCCTGGAACGTTTTGTTTTATGGCCTCGGTCAGACATCTGTATCGGAAAGTATGAGAGAAAGGGAGTCCTCGTTCAATTATTCGATTCCATTGTAACTCGCCGTGAAAAGCGTCCACAAGAGAGACGAAACGGATGTGAAAGGAAGAGATCTAGGAGGACTATCGACTGGAGGACTATTCACGGCCCGTTTGACGCGACAAGTCAAGGCTTCAAATGTGTCTGAACCCTGCTTCTATCCGTCTATCCAGTCCGATTTTCCAGCACCTCTGTGATGAATATAGAGGCTCTATCCAGCTCTAGAAGTAAGCTGACTCTTTCATGCCAAGCTGAATGGGACTATTGGTAGTAATAAATCAATTGTTGTCCCCTAACATAAGATTATTTCCATCCTTTGTGATCCACGTATGACTGATTTTTAACAGGGTGTGGTTACTGGAAGACTCACTGTAAACACGTCTATCACTGCATATGTTGTATATAAAGTGTTTCGTTTGTTTTTTCGGTTGTCTCTCATCTTATGGGCTTCATGCCACCAATTTTTAGCTGTCCATACAACCAAACCCGCTTTCATCCAACCACAGCTGAAGCACCTGCAATACAGAAGGAGAAATAATATCAGGTCAACGAGGGAAACTGTACTCCTGTTGAGTCGCTTTGGGGTTGTTCAATGGTTTCTGTTCTGATCCTACATAGGACACAACCGAATGAGCCCCATGGTGGTGACAAGAACTGCTCGATTACAGAGCCAGCGTGCGTGAGCGTCTCTCTACAAACTGGCACCACGTTCATCTTTTGACAGTCATCCACGGGTTTGCTGAAATCGACGACTTTAATACACATATGCGTATCTGATGAACGAACGAACAAGCAAACGAACGAATTGTATTTTACCAGGGTAATGAGATACGCAGTACAAATGTTTTTGTTTTCTGGGGCAAAAGTAAAGAAAAATTCAAGATCAAATTACTATATATTAAAGATCAAACTAATGCAAATACATATAAAAGGAACAAACAGTCACACGATCTTGCACAGTTCAATACAAATTAGTTATTGTCCACACCATTGACAAACGAATGCAATAGAAAAGCGTGTGAACAGAGCGTACAAGGAGAGTAGGAAAGGGGGAAGGAAAAGAGCAAGGGGTAGTTTGGGGGTGAAAGGTATAGGTAGCATACAATATATCTCAAAAGGACATTAACTTGAAAAAAGGACACACACACACACACACACATACACACACACACACACACACACACACACACACACACACTATACACATTGTAAGATATGAGTAAGATATGATATAACTAGAGTTGCATGATAAAGATGAAATATTTACGTAGATGTTGTTTATGTATCATGTTTCTTTGTTTGAAATAATGAATTTTTATATCCTGCCTTTGTGACGGACTGTTTCCAGTCCAGTCACAAATTTTGGGGCAACCGTGCTAACCGGAAGGTAGTCGTCCAGAAGCCGGTTGAAATGTTATATCTGACTGCTTCTCACCTGCGCACGTTAACCGGTTAGGCAGTCTCTGCAGTGATTCCAGCAACACAACTTTTCCAGAAGGCCAAAGAGGGACTCAGTTCTGTTTTGGTGGCAGTCAGTTTCCCCCAGGTAGAAGTGTTCCCGGGACTGAGGGGGACTGGCTGCTTCTTTCCGAGGGTCGGGGCCGTAGGCGAGTTCTACCCCCTTGTTCTCAGCTCTGTGTCAGCGTGGAGAGATCGGCCTGAGAGCCGACAAAACTACCCTACCTGCCACTACGCCCGGGACCGGCTACTCGCTGAGCCAGTTGGGCTGGAGACGCCGCTGCTGCCAAGCCAGAGCGCCCGCTCCTGAGTTCTGAACCAGTGACCTGTTGGCTGGGCCGTCGCTGCGTTTGTGTGTTTGTGTGTGAGCCACAGCCCCTGTGTGAGACTGTCAACTTGTCGCCGGCAGAGACGCCGTGAGTGTAGTAGTTTTGTTTGTTTGTTTGTTTGTTTTTTTAGCCACAGTTCTGAAGTTATGCAAGTTCAGACTTGACGCTGTAGTCGTCGACTTCATCTTCGTCGTTTCGTCGTCTTCGTCCTCTTCGTCGTTTCGTTGTCGTCGTTGTCGCCTTCATCGTCGTTGGAACCAGCAGAGTAGATAGCGAATTATATATATATATATATATATATATATATATATATATATATATATATATATATATATATATATATATATAGATAGATAGATAGATAGATAGATAGATTTATTTTGTGTCGTGCGCCCTGTTTGGCGTGCTTGAAGTGTTTATATATATATATATATATATATATATATATATATATATATATATATATATATATCAAAAAATACCAAATTCTCTCTGAGGAGAGCCAGCACTCGAAACAGACCTGTCGATTTTAAAACTTCTTTTACCATTCTGTTTTTAACATATATATATATATATATATATATATATATATATATCCCATCCCCTTCCCCGTTTTCCCACTCCTCTCGCTCCCACCCCCCCCCCCCCCACCTCCCTCCCTCATGCAGCCTCTTTTCCATCCCACTACACACACACACACACACACACACACACACACACATACACACACACACACACACGCACGCACACATGCGCGCGCGCGGCGCACGCACACACACACACACACACACACACACACACACACACACGCGCGCGCGCGCGCGCATACACACACACACACACACACACACACACACACCCCCCCCCCCCCCCCCCCCCCCCCCCCCCTCTCCCACCACCTTAAAAAGAGAAGGCATGCGTCATGCTTCCCCGGAGTCGTGCCACACACGCACGCACCACCTCCAAAGCAAACTCCGCAAACGCACTCAATCACTTCTTTCACCCAAGGCGCATCAACTTCAACTTCAACATAAGTTAAGGACCACTTGCAATCTGTCTGACAAATGCAACACGCGCGAAACCAAAAATGTTTCATGTGTACAGATATTTAATTGCAACCCTTGTGAATCAAATTACAGCAATTTCATTTGGATTGCATAATGTTTTTGCAATAATAAAGCAATGTAAAGAGACCCACCCTGGGAAAAGAAAATCCACAAACATGTTTCTTTAATCTGTTCAAAAACGGATGTGTCCACCCCGCACAGCAACACAATCGAGACAGCGCTGCCTCATGGAGTTGATGGGTGTTTGCGATGACGGCCTGGGGGATGTTTTCCCACTCCTGTCGCAGGACGTGCAGCAGCTTTTCCCGATTAGCTGGACGTGGGCGGTTTGCACGGACTCGCCGGCCAAGTTCTCCCCAGATGCTCTCGATTGGATTGAGATCTGGACTGTTCGCAGGCCATGCCATCCTGGTGATCCCAGCTTCCTGAATGAAAGTGTTGACAGCCCTGCAGCGGTGTGGTGTGGCGTTGTCATCCTGGAGGACAGCTTGGGGTCCGATCGGCTGGAGGGTCGCTGTGACCAGAGGCTGTAAGATCTCCTGCAGGTAGCGCTGCCCATTGAGCATGCCCTCCACATGGTAGAGAGGAGTTCTGTAGTGTCGGCTGATGCCTCCCCAAACCATAATGGAGCCACCTCCAAAAGCAGCCCCCCTCCTGGATAGCATCATTTTGCAGCTGCTCCTGTGGGCGCCGCCACATCCTGATGCGGCCGTCTTTGGGGGCTCACCATGAAGCGCGATTCGTCGGTGAACGGGACATGGCCCCAATGAGCACGAGTCCACCTCAAATGGTCCTGGCACCAAGCAAGCAAGTCGGCGTGCCTTGTGACCTGCAGTCAGCATGGGCTTCTTCACCTGTCGCCTGGAACGCAAGGCTGCGGCATGTAGGCGACGCCGAGTGGTCTGCCCGCTTACTGCTGTGTTGGTGGAAGCACGTAGTTGCTGACTCAAGGCATTGGCGATGGTTGTCCTCTCCCGAAGGGCCTGTCTGCAGGGGTACCGGTCCTCACGTTGTGTGGTTTTCTTGGGACGCCCTGGGCGTGGCCGCTCCTGGACGGTGCCTGTGGTTTGATAGCGCGGTCTCAGACGGATGATGACCGAGTGTGACACTCGCAGCCTTCTGGCCACCTCTCGGACGCCTACTCCGTCCTGCAGCCAGGCGATAGCTCGGGCTCGATCGAAATTTCTCAACTTTCGTCTCGCTGGCATGTTGGTGTTGTGCTTCAGAACGGGTATTCAACGGCTTTTATGACCATTGTGGTGAGCACAACGCACTCCATACCTTCATGCTGTCACGTGCATTAGGATTTTCACCTGTAGACAGTTCGAGTCAGTGTGCACGGATTGCTGACAAACAGCTTGTTTTGCCAAACAAGAGCACTTTTTTGCACGCTCAAGGGGAGTCAGTGCAGCCGTTGCATGCTTGGCAGCATTTATTGAGAAGGCCTGACGACTGTCGCGTTCAGAAACCTTGGCAATTACTAACCTTTATTTGATATTTGATTTTGAAAGCACCTAAGGCATTCTGCGGTGTGGTCCTTAACTTTTGTTGAAGTCTGTAAATACACAAAACACGAAAAACTTGTTTTTTTCCTTCCCCTCCTCCTACGGGAGAACAAATATAATTAGTACATTCAATTCTCAAATTCCTCATTCTTCATCAACACGATTCCTCCTCCTTGAGGAAAGGTACTGCAGACGAGGTCCGCCACCTGTCCCAGGCTGGGGTCGGATCCGGCACCTCCACCGCCTTCATTCACTCCCACGCGTGTCAATAACACTCGGAACCACGTGCAGTTCTACAATAACTAAGGAGACTCACTTAAACATGAAGATGTAAACAGTAACCTTTCCTTATAAGTTTTTTACTTTAAATATACCTTTCCTTTCTTTTCCCCATTCTTTTATAAAGAAATGTTACAGGAGTAACAACACTGGTTCTTTTTTTTCTTTTCTTTGGAATACAATGTGTTTTCTCAATTTTCCCCCAAAGATTTCACTTCTCTCCAGTTCAACATTAATGACAAAAATATCTCAATGATGCATCAGCCTTGCATCGGTCTTCAATCGCTGTAAACAAACTGATCATGCGACTCTCCCGGCTGGCGTAGAGCAAGTGATTACAAATTTTCTAGCTAAGTTAAATAGCGCGCGCAGCGCTCCCAAGCAGTACTGACCCGGGCCAACAGAAAGTATAATCACATGATCTTTTTTCCCTCAATACCCCAATACCGCTTACGTTCAATCTTAAAAAGACAAAAACAACATGTGCACATGACACCTTCACACATCCTGTGCACATGACAGCATGTGTCTGCAGATTTTGTGTGTGTGTGTGTGTGTGTGTGTGTGTGTAGGGGAGGGGGGGGGGGGAGGCTCCAACCAGAGCGCGTGCAATTTCTACAGTGATCCCTTATTTTGAATTTCTATTTCACCACTTTTCTTCTCCCTCATCTCTTCACTCCCCCCCCCCCCCCCCCCCCCCTCCCCCTCCCTCTGCCTCTCTCTCTCTCTCTCTCTCTCTCTCTTCCATCTCTCCCCCTCCCCCTCCCTTTCTCTCTCGCTCCATCCCTCCCCTCACACCCCCCCTCTCTCTCCTCATCTCCCCTTCCTCTCTCTCTCTCTCCCTCCCTCCATTTTCCTCCTCCCCCTCACTCCACTCCCTCTCTCTCTCTCTCACCCTCTCCCTTCCTCCCTCTCTTCCCCTCTCTCTCCATCTTTGCTAGGGTGGTAATTTTCTCTGTTTCGCTTTTTGTGAATTTGCTCTCCCTCTCCAGCCTTCCGTCTATCTCCCCTCTCTCTCCCATTCCCCTTTGATCACCTCTTCTCTCTCGTCCTCTTTTCACATTTCTCCCACCTTCTTCTCATCTCCCTGTCTGTCTCTCTCGCTTATTTTCTACCACCGCTTTTCCCTATCTTACTGTCTTCTATTCAAATAGAGACGAGGAGAAACAAGGAGTCGGCTAAGGGCACATCAAACAGAGTGAATGTGTAAATACTGCATGTGCTCCAGTATTCCTCCTCTGCCCCTACAGTCGGGGTCTTCCTCCTATTTTATTTCCCTCTTTTTAAAAAAAAATTATTTCTTTCCTTTTTGTAGGCAACACTTTATCACCTGAACATTCTGATAGGTAGATGATTTTATACGATGACATATTTCACCATTGACTTTCGAGTTTTCTCAAATCCAGCTCTTTTTCATACATGAACTGAATGTGAATAGGAGTACCACATCGAAAGTTTACAACGCACATCTTAGCTATAAGAATAAGGTGATTGATGTATCTGGTCATTTTTTTGCGAGTAGCCACTCTTTTTCCGTAATTCCAAGTAAAGCTTCAGTTCGGGCTACCACCATGTGAACATTGAACTTCTGCAAAATAGTATTTTTTACACATGACCGAAAAGGTTTGATTTTATAACAGTCAAAGAAGAAGTGCTCAACAAAATCCACTTCACCCTTGCAATAGGTACATTTATTATTAGTAGCTAGGCCCATTTTAAACAGCAGTATGTTTGTCGAATAAATATTATGTAGTATCTTCCAATGTAACTCTCTAAATCTGCTTTCTGAGGCTGCTTTTATGGCTAAACTCCAATAATTTTCATCCAAAGTGATTCCGAATTTATTGCGCCAAAATTTTTCACAAGAGGGAGTACAGTATAGATCTTGAATTAAATGATTGCGAAAAACATCTTTGCTGTTCCCAGGGAGTTGTCATTGAAACTAACATGTTCTTCCTTATGTTCATCAAAAACATAACCTGAATTGGCCCTTAGAAATGATGATACAGCCAGATAAACCACCCCATATACTGCATGTAAAGTTTAGTGGATGGCCCTAAGATTTCTTCAACTCTCTCTAAATGTTAGGAGTAAGTTAGTTCGTAGCATACCGTGTATGTGGGTTATACCTTTTTTGCCCACTTCTTGAAATATATCACTTGATCCTGGTAAGTGATTTTGCCATTATTCCAAAGGCATTCCATGCGATGGTCTTTTAGTTTGTTGTTTTTTTTAATAAAAAGCCACGTCCTCCAAATCTTTAATTTTTTTTTATCCCAACATTTGAGTTTAAAAAAGAAAATCTTTTCTTTTCTTCCAAAAGTTGAAAAGCATGTCCTTGGAATCTAGGACCATTTGCATTTAGCTAAGGCCTCAGACAACCTGACCAGCCATTCACATTGAAATGACTGCAGCAACACCCTCATGTCAGTCATATTTAAACACCTCCCCCTCCCCTTTGAGAAGTCGTTTATAACTACACATCTTTTTCTCTTTTTAAAATGCTTTTCGATTGCAGTGTTTCTTTCTCCACAGAAATCGAATATAACAGCGTGTTCATTTCCGATACTTTTTCTGGCAATGAAATAACTTTCATTACATATATCAACTGTAATGCTAAAAAGCTTTATATGACACAGATTTTGTCCAAATTATTTTAATTGTGTTTTTTCCCAAACAGAAAACGCTCGTTTAATTATGCTTATTCTTTCTATCAGTTCTTCTCAATATCTGAAGCAGGGCAGAGATTGGAAAAGTATATACCTAAAATTTTTATATCTTTAGCCCATCGCAAACCAAATCCTTCCGTTTTGTTGTCCTTATACTGCCCAAGACACATGGCCTCTGACTTTGTTCTGTTAATAGGTAGACCAGACAAGAGTTTAAAAGCATCTATATTTGTAAGTGCTTTTACTATATCGTTTTTTGCGTTTCAGAAGTAAAGTCATGTCGTCCACGTATAAAAAAGGTTTTCACAATTCTTCTGTGTTCAGTACCAGACAATTTCATCAATATCAATACCTTTTATACCCTCATCATGTCGAAGTCTAATAGCAAGTAATTCTATGGCTATGGCAAAGGCAAGGGGGGAGAAAAAGGACACCCTGTTGGATGCCACAGTTTACATCAAAATCTTCTGATATCCAGCCATTATATCCAACTCTACTTCGGGTGTTAGCCATTAAAACACCTACCCACTTGACAAACTGAGCCCCGAAGCCGAATCGTTTAAAAGCAGTAATCATGAATTTCTTGGAAATATTGTTTAAAGCTTTTGTAAAATCTAAAGCTAGTTAGTAATACCCCTGGTTTATTCTTTATCCTCAAGTATTCTATTATATCATCAATAAGTCTCAGGTTATACGCAATACTACGGCCTTTAACGTAGCCTACTTGGTCCTCATTGATTATTAGCGGGATTACGTTATTTATCTGATGTGCAAGGCACATGGCTAGTATCTTGTAGTCCATGCTGGTAAGAGAAATTGGCCTCCAATTTGAGAGCTTGCTTTCTGAAAGATCCTCCCTTCATGAATAAGCGTAATAAGCGCAGTTGATTGGCTAAAAGTCAATGCACCTTTTTCCAAAAGAAGTATTAAATGCATTTCACCAGATAGATACTCAACTTTGCCCAAAATACCTTAATAAATTCTGTGGTTAATCCATCTAACCCTGGAGAAGAACCGTTTTCATGCTCTTCAATGCTCTTGCTAGTTCTTCACAAGTGATTTCACCCTCACAACTTGCTATCTGTTCATCATTCAGGCGAGGTACATCACAGCCATTTAAAAATAACTCAACTTCCTCTTCAACAGTTTTACTGCTATTCTTATGACTATGTATCTGTTCAAAATACTCTTTCTGGACTTTAGGATTTTAGTATAAGTTTAGCATTCTCAAGCTCTAGATTTTTCGAGATTTAAGAAGAACTTAGTATTTTTGTCACCTTTTCTATCCAGTTCATCCTAGAGCGTACCTGAGCACTGTGTGTGTGTGTGTGTGTGTGTGTGTGTGTGTTTCTTGTTCAAATAAATCATACTGCAGCCTAAGCTGTTCACGTTTTTTTAACAGTCTCCAAATTGTGCGGCTTTTTGCAAGCAAAGAATCAAAACGCTGTAAATCAGCCTGCAAACTCGTGACTTGTTCTTTCTATTTACTGCTCTTTGTTTACTGTATTGTAAGGCTTCCTTTTTAAGTTCTAATTTAAGTAGCTCCCATTTCATATTGCGTGTTAAATTTGCATTGGCTGTATCCAAGTCAAAGGTTTCAATTACTCTATTGATCTTATCAATGTATTGCTTTTTTTTAACAGTGCATTTTAACTTTCCAGTAGCTTGGTCCACACTCTGCATTACAACTCTTCAAAGTTACATATACACCCCTATGGTCAGATTGGGGAAAGGGACTAATGCTACATTCAAGCACAACATCCATAATATTCTTATTTAATAATATGTAGTCTTAACGTCTTACAATAAAGACGCCTTTCACCACACGAGACCAGGTAAATTCTTTTTCGTCGATGTTGAACTGTCGCCAGGCATAATAAAGATCACAGGATTCTGCTAAATTCTGAAAACTCTTAACAACACTCTTGGGTGCTTTTCACCAGATATGATATCCAATTCATTATCCATTACTGTATTGAGGTCACCACAGACTATTAGTTTTCACAATCAAATATTATTCAAAGTATTAACAGTGGTGTTTAAAAAAAAATTCTGCTTCACGTGTTTCGTTTGGAGTATAGACATACAAATATAAATTTCATCCCCAGTACGTATCACCTTTACTGTAATGNCCTGTCTTGCCTCATCCATTCTCCCGTCCAGTACTTGCCTCCAATTGCTCCTCAACCAGCCTATCACTTGCCCGCTCAGGGCTAGTCGAGTTACCTCCACATGGCCTCTCAGCGTCCGTTGAAGTCCCCTTTCATTTGAATCCCCAACGACCGTCATATATACTGCCAATCTCAATTGCTTCGCCTTGGCTTAGCTTGTCAGACCAACTGACATAGGCTACAACACCAAGGCTGCATCAAAGTTGTTATGCTATGCCATACAATTGACATAGGCTGGAACAGCAAGGCTACATCAAAATGTTGTTATGCTCTGCATAGTTATGCGGGGATTGTCTTCAGTTGTGACAAGCTCCTAGCATAACATTATCAGTCTGCAAAATCCCTCGAAGTCGTTGTGTGGCTCTTGCCCATGGGTGGCAGGGTAATCAAAAACGGTCACACGTGTAATGTTCTCATCCCTAGCTGATGCATTTGTACCATAGTGCTCCAAGTACTTCGGCTGTTCGGATGATTCCCTGGAGTCTTTTAGCCAGGGTACGACGACGACGACGACAACAACAACAACAACATATCAGTGCCCTGTGACTGACCTCTCCTTTTTTCTCCTTTCGATGCACTGTCATGCTTTCACAATGCCACATCAAATCTCGCACAGTATTATCCAATTACCCCTCGCCCTCCTCTTCTTCCTCTCTCTGAAATTCTCAGTGGACCTATCGATGACCCCTCAATGGCCGATCAGTGGCCTCTTCATATCTCTTCTTCGTATCATTTCAACACTCTTTTCATAGCCTTTGCTGCTTCTTCATGACTCCACAGTTCAATCCATTTCAATGCCCTTTCGGTGGCCCCCTAAATTCCTCTCCATGGCCTATCAGTGCCCATTCAGTACCCCTTAAACGTCTCAAAGCCATGTAACTACACCCGAAATGCCTCTCATTACCCTCCCTCATCAGTGCCTACCAGAGCCCTGTCAATGACTACCAATAGCCCCTCAGTGCCTACCAGTACCCTCTCAATGCCATATAACTATACTCTAAACGCCTCTCCAGTACCCTCTCAGTGCCTACCAGTACCCTCTCAATGACGACGATTGACGATGATTATGATGATTGACGATGATTGGTATCGCTGTCATTAGTTATTTTCACTATCATCATTACTATTTCATTTCGAAGTGTGTCCTTCCAAACCGGCCTCGTTTTCATTTAACGTCCCTTTGCGGCAACAGTTGAGAAGTCAACCTGTGGTTGCTCGTTCTTCGTTTGTCGATGTCCTTAATGTTGTTTTATCGTGCCGTGGAATAGACTGAAGGTGTCGGAACGCGTCGTGTTTTTTGTCTTGTGATTTGTTGGATCTATTGCCCCTGGAATGAATATAATCTATCTTCTAAATCTAACCAAAAAGTTGTTCAAATAGAAAGTTGGTGATGTTGGTGGAGGGTGGTGGTGGTGGCGTACGTGCGTGCGTGCGTGCGCGCCGCGCACGTGTGTGGTGTGTGTGTGGTGTGTGTGTGTGGTGTGTGTGTGTGTGTGTGTGTGTGCGTGCGTGCGTGCTGTGCGTGCGTGTGTGTGTGTGTGTGCGTGTGCGTGTGTGTGTGTTCTCTTCGTGGTTTCGTCATTCTCATGATCGTCAATTCTGGCAACTGCACGGACGGCCACAGCTGAAACAGTACTGGCAGTGATAGTTTGTCATTCACTGGTTCTCCTTCTCTCTTCACCTGAATATGCACACGCTTTGACCGCTAGGCTATGAACCATACCCTGCCCAGTACAATACCTGGAGGTGCTTTAATACTCCGCACTGGCAGCAGGGCAACACTGAAGTTCAGCGTGGGTATGTCGAACGCATCGCAGATTTGCCAGGCTGAGTTTCAGTGGGTTGTTTCTGTTAGCATCACAGATTTACCGAGCAGAGGTTCACAGAGTGTGTGCCATTTGCATCGCAGATTTGCCAATGACTCCCCTGGACGACGAGAGGTTGCGTGGGGTGCGGCGTCTTTTAGTTATCTTTCTCCATCTGACGCTAATCGCTGAATTTTGAGGGGGAGTCGCATCTTCATAAGTACAACATGCAAGTGTGTGCCGTTTCAGGAATCCGGTTGAATTGTAATTGTATTTTCATCAGTGTCGTTATCACCTTTGCTCGTCATGATCATCATCACTGCACAGTCCTCCTCATCGTCGTCGTGGTTGTCGTCATCATCATCATCATATCATCATCATAATTATCGTCATAATCATATTCAGCGTTGTTACAACTGTCGTGGGCACATTCATCATTTTAAGAGAGAGAGAGGAGAGAGAGAGAGAGGAGCGCGCTCCTACCTGCATTAAGAAATACAGCTACAACATTCAGCAACTTTGTCTGCTAGCGCAATCTGCCTTTCCTTGGTGCAAATCTAAATCCTGATCCATTGTAGAGTTTCAGGCAGGTGAAATCGGGATCCGAGTGTCACCAAGGAGAATACTGGATTTTAGTCATGTTCGGGCACTCTCGGATTGCTTCGTATTCAAGTTCAACCACACACACACACACACCACACACACACATACAACCACCAACCCACCACCACCGCCGCCGCCGCCACCACCACAACCGCCACTTTTTTCCTTCTCTTCCTGTGTGTGTTTTGCTTACCTAAAGGCCGTAGATTATTTTTTTCTGCTGAGTAACTCCCCCCCCCCCCCCCCCACTCCCCCTCCTTCTCACTACCCTCCCAATAACCTCTTCCCCATCTCCGCGTCCAATAGATCAGAACGTATAGTCAAGAACTCCAGATATGTCAGGCCTCCATTAAGCACTGATACCCCTATCTCCTCCCTCCTGCCCTTCCCTCTTTTGCATCAGGCTACAGTATTGACCAGCATCTTGTACAGACGTCATCAAGTCTGGAGAGTGGGAGGGATGAAAGAGATCCTCTCTCTCTCTCTCTCTCTCCTCTCTCTCTCTCTCTCTCTCTCCTCTTCCCTCCCCCTTCTTCAGCAAGGAAACGATAATAAAAGAAAGAAACGGGGTTACTGACCTGCCAGATGAGTGGAACGAGAGGCGTGCAAGACGAGGCGGCAGCATGGCTGTACCTTGAGGACCTGTACATAAAGACAGACCAAAAAAACGTCAAAGAAAAGCGCAAAGTAAGATAAGCAAGATGATGGCTGACCTGGCTGTTGTGTGTGTTCGGATGATGGCTTTCAGCCTCAAGCTTGATGGAAAGAAATGTCTCAGGAGTTAGCCTCTCTCAGGAGTTACCGGTAAATACCCCCAAACAAGGGGGCGGTGGGGGGAGGAGAAGGGGCAGGGGGAGGGGGGAGAGGAAAGGTTAGGTGGAGGATTGGGAATGGGAGACAGGTGTGGGATGGGGTGAAGGATGGAAGTGGAAGTGGAAAGGATGAAAAACAGTGCAGGACAGAAAGCGCTTTGGGGGAATTTCACAGAGAGAGAGAGAGAGAGAGAGAGAGAGAGAGAGCGAGAGAGAGAGTGAGAGAGAGAGAGAGAGAGAGAGAGAGATATGTATCAGGAGCTTTGGCTCTACAAGTACTTTGTAAGCTGCAGCTTAGGATGTGACGTCATTACATTTTATGGCTATTACTGCCAAAGCCCTTTTAATCTAATACAATTGAATTAAACCTGCGAAGAAGACAGAAAACAGTGTCAGAATTAGGGGGAATCTTTTTTAAAAAAAAAAAAAAGTTAGAATTGAATGTGATCACAAGTCTGGTCTTGGTTGCCGTTCCCAGGCAGTGGTCTGCGTTGCAGTCTGTTTTTCAATCAAGGGACTGCTGTCCAGTCACTTGCAGGAGATATGCCGTGAGGTCCTCTGTCTCTGGATTGGAAGCCTGCAGTCTGCAAGATGATTGTGAGCCTTCTCAGAAGCAGTTTCAGGGGCCACCCGGTACTTTCGCTTGTGTGAACTACTCGCGCCGCAAGCTTCCAAGACACAGAGACATCCCAGAAGGGGGAGACCAGCTGATGCCACCACACCCTTCGTCTCATCCATCTAGGGAAAAGATGCAGCTGACATCTATGTTTGGGTGGTAAAGAGAGTTATGCCAAACTGCCTGAGACCCAGCCAAGGCCAGTCCAGCCACTGTAATCCGCCTGGAGCTATTGACTCACGACTTAAGCATACTCACTCTGAAATAAGAAAACAAAGATGTAGAGGGACACAGAATCAGTGTTACTCACAATTGCCAGATGGACTGTCATGGCATATGTTGATGGCGTTCACCATTTCTTTAAATCTGACAGTGGTGGGCCTGCTTCCAGTTCACAGGTTGGTCACACTTCGCTTCTAACAGTGTCAATCAGTCAAGTTCTAAGCACACACACACACATTTGGTGGTTTAAACGCTGGCAGAGGCTATGTGCAGGCAGTAGACAAACCTTCTTGTCTGTTGTCCAAACAGACAAGAACACGCTCTGGCAAACGTGGTTATCTGAGAGGGCATTCCAGCCATCTGAACAATTCTGTCATGGGGCATGGTGAATATGGTGTCTGGCCATCTGAACAATTCTGTCATGGCGCATAGTGATATGGTGTCTAGCCATCTGAACAATTCTGTCACGGCACATGGTGAATATGGTGTCTAGCCATCTGAACAATTCTGTCGTGGCGCATGGCGAATACGGTAGTTAGTGACCTATGCAGGTGAATAGGGCCACTATGAAGGTGAGTAGTAGGAAAGCGAGGTGAGATGCTGGTTTTTATCTCTTTTACATCCGTGCAGAAACTAGGTCTGTGCCAACTGCAGCTGTCATCTCAAAACTACGGGCCACAAAAGGTGAAATCCCGCAGATCTTTCCACCCACTGAAGGGGACTTTTCAGACTTTGCCAAATGACGTAGCCCGACGTATACATCAACATTTACGAATAAACCAAAGATGGAAAACAAAATACAAAATGTAAACGGTCCTATTTCCACTTTAGCACCTTCTTGTTCAAAGTCCATTTCAATTTCGATGCAAACAAGGTAAGTCTAATCTTCAAGGGCTACGACCCTAAAAGAACATTTTTTCTTATGATGTTCGTGCTCAATTTTTTTTACTATGCACCAAAAGTAATAATGATCGGTAGAAGAGCCGTCAGAATTTTCGTACGCCAGCTGTAATATAAGGATGAATATGTGAGAAATAATTTCATATATGAAACAATACTTTTGAGCCATGAAACAGAAAGATGTGATGGCTTTTGTTTATTTTTTTCCCCCTTGTGTAGACAAAAAAAAAAACACACACGAAGAAATGAATGTGCAAAAAAAAAAAAATTGCTTTGAGCAAACCAGGGCGAGATTTATGGGTGGACAATGGACAACTCAGCGACGCATGCTTGGGAGAGAGAGAAGACATAATAACCATATATTCCAACTCAGTGACGCAGGCTTGGGAGAGAGAGAAGACAGAATATATATATATTCTCTCTGGTCGAGAATTGAGTTACTGCGTTTTTGTGATGACTTCAAACTTTTGGGAGCTCTTTTTCGCAGATTGAACAATGCAATCCATCAAAAGTTGGTCAGCTTTGCAGTGTGACGAATGCCCAAAGTTAAGGTTTGCTGGCAGGTCGATGGATATACTGTTTGGTTGAAGACTGTGCTGACAAATCCTCCCAGAAAAAAAAAAAAAAAAAAAAAGAGATTGACAGTGGCAGAGAGAGAGAGAGAGAGAGAGAGAGAGAGAGAGAGAGGAGCGTGCGTGCATGCGCGCGTACGTGCACGCGTGGTGCGTGCGTGCGCGTGCGCGTGCGCGCGTTTGTGTGCGCGCGTTCTTTTTTTTCCTCTGTGTAAATGCATGTCTGTCATTCTCTTTCTCACTCTGCCGTTCTTCTTCTCCTCCACCTCCTCCTCGTCGTCGTCGTCGTCGTCCTCCTCCTCCTTTTTCTTCTTTCTTCCTCTTCTCTCTCTCTCTCTCTCTCTCTGTGTCTCTCTCTCTCTGTGTCTCTCTCTCCATTCCATCCT
>JADBJO010001525.1:352500-357500 GCA_016801955.1 Conus betulinus | reverse complement strand
ACCAAGGATTCAAAAAAGAATCCAACAGCACCCCCAACGCACCCAGCGGAAGGTAAAAAATAAACAAAATGAACGTGTGGAGGGCAAAAAAGTTGTTGAAAAAGTAAGAACATTATGTACACAGTATAAAATATAGGGGGCAGTCTTTGAGCCTATGCTTGAGGATCCATTTAAGGATGCAGGGGAGATCAAAAGGTATGGAACAGTCTGAGTGGTCGGCTCTGTTGTTCAACAACCCAAGCGTTGTCAGCTGCTAAGAACTGTGCACAACAAACTTTACCTGCTTGATTTGAAGAACACGTCAGGTTGACAAGTCGGGAATTGACTGTCGACTGGACTGTTAAGCTGACCGATGGTGCTAATTTACTTTGGGCGTGTCCATCACAGCTATTTGTCCTGTGAAAATGGCAGAAAAACTCTCGCAGAACCTGGGTTCCAACGCAGATTATGTCCCTTGCGAGTTTCCGAACGAAATCTATTTTTTTCCATTCAAAATTCATGTGATCTTCCATACAAACATGATAAATGTTGTCTTGAAGGTTTACAGGTCTCAAAGGAAACATTTTCTAATTCAGTTCAGCTATTACTTTTGCACAAGACAGCAACAATGATGAAGTCCCCTGATTGGTACAAACACCTGCCAGAATGTTCACACTCCAACTCTGGAATAAGAATCAATATGAGGAAAGTAACTCGATATCTATCTACAGGTCATGTAAACTGGGAGGCAGAAAACAGTGGCAGTTACTCCTCTCTCCTCCCCCCCCCCCCCCCCCCTCCTTTTTTGACAAAAACACAAAAGAAAGGAACGTGCAAAAAAAAAAAAAAATGCTCGAGCAAATCACAAGCAAGATTTATGGGTGGGCAGGGGAGAGCGCAGTGACGGATGCCCCAGCCAGAGAGAAGCCATGATAACCATGTAATCTCTCAGGTCAGGATTGGAGTTCTTGCGCCTGTGTGCTGACGTCAAACTTTTAGGGGCTCTTCTTGGGGTCGAACAATACAGTTCGCCAAAAGTTTTGCGATGTGATGAATGCTGAAGGCAAGGCTTGCTGTCCAGTCTGATCGATAGACCTGCTTGATTGAAGACAATGGAGGTATACCCCTCTAATAAAAACAACAGGAGATTGAGGGTGGCAGCAGAGAGAGAGAGAGAGAGAGAGAGAGAGAGAGAGAGAGAGAGAGAGAGAGAGAGAGAAGAGAGAGACAGACAGACAGACAGACAGACAGAGAGAGAGACAGACAGAGTGTTTGCAGACAAACAGAGTGTGTTTGCATCCATGTGTGTGTGTGTGTGTGTGTGTGTGTGTGTGTGTGTGACCAAACTTTCGGAAGAGAAGGCCAAATTGGCCGTTGGTACAGATGACACGTTACACATAGCATACCCCTTCCCCAAAGCTGGAGTATGACTGCCTTAATGGCGGGATAAAAACGGTCATACACACAAAATTCCACTCCCTTTTGTTGGATAGATGACACACTTACCCTTACCTTTCTATACAGGGAGTGTCCGCAGGAGTATCAGCCTCCGTACGCAGAAGAAGAAGAGAAGAAGAAGAAGTAGAAGAAGTAAGACAAATCACGTGCCAGTGTCAGGGCAGACGGAAACAGTTACATGAATTTGCCTTTCTTTTCCACAGAGAGAGAGAGAGAGAGAGAGAGAGAGAGAGAGAGAGAGAGTAGAGAGAGAGAGAGACAGAGAGAGAGACAGAGAGACAGAGAGAGAGAGAGAGACAGAGAGAGAGAGAGAGACAGACAGACAGACAGACAGACAGGCAGACTGGCAGACACACATACAAGACAGGCAGACAGACAAAGAACGATGGATGGAGACGCTTTCTCTTTAACTTGGCAGAACAAGAAGAGTTATTCAGAGTGCCAGACACAACGTCTTCCAGGACACTACACAGGGGACCCCTTCCGCCTGACACTGTCTCCCTGAACACCACCACTGACATTCTGGATGGCATGGGTAGCTACGACAGCTAGAGAGGAATGTTTGTCTGCTCCTCTGCCCTTCACACACGGGCTCTGGTTCGTCTGGTCTTGGGCAACGTGTACTGGACTGAGCCTGAGTGGCTACAGTCAGTAGGTACATGTTGTAGGATCTTTCTGCTTGGTAGGTACAATGTTCTGTTAAAAAAAAAATCTTATTTGTGTATTATGAAAATGTATTATGAAAAATGAAGGCGAAGAGTGCAAAAGAGAGAGAGAGGGCAGAGAGAGAGAGAGAGAGAAGAGAGAGAGAGAGAGAGAGAGAGAGAGGACAGACAGACAGACAGACAGACAGACAGACAGACAGACAGACAGACAGAGACAGAGAGAGAAAGCGAGAAAGAGAGGTGTATCAGATAAAGGGAGAAAATAGGAGATGGGGAGACAAAGACACAGGGAGACCGATAGTGTGTGTGTGTGTGTGTGTGTGTGTGTGTGTGTGTGTGTGTGTGTGTGTGTGTGTGTGCGCGCGCATGTGTGTGTGTCTCTTTCCTTTTCTCCTCCTTCTTCTGCTTCTTCTTCCCTCTCTCTCTCTCCTCCTCCTCCTTTTCTTCTTGTTATTCTTCTTGTTCTTGTTCTTGTTTTTGTTATTCTCTCTCTCTCTCTCTCTCTCTCTCTCTCTCTCTCTCTCTCTCTCTCTGTATGTGTAGGCCTTTCCACCCCCCCCCCCCCTTCTTTTTAAAATTCGTCAGTTTCGTTACCTATCTTCATGTGTTCCTCTTCCTTGTTCTCCAGATTCACAATTCCCCGATTTCTTCTCATCTGCTTCCTGTGGCCCCGGGCTGGACTGATTGCATATCTAAATCATTATTAACCTCTCCGGCCCTTTGATGTGAATCCCCCCCCACCCACACACACCCCTGATATCTCTCCACGTACACGTGTCCCTTCCATCATGACGTCAAACAAATCCCTCCAACTTTCTGACCTCTATCTAGGAAATAGCAAACAAGGATACATCTTGCTCCCATAATGAAACAATTTCAGGCCCATGCCTCCAAACAAAATGCTGCTCACGATACCAAATCGTCTGACCGAAACGACAACACAGATTGCACAGAATAAAGAAGACGACAATCCTGAAACAGAATGTTCCTGCGCATACACTCTGTACCTGATACATCTACACAGCAACAACTGGAGAAATGAACAAATCCAAATTCAAAGTTAGTCGAGACTGATAGAGCTTTTCGATCCTGAATGTGGTCAGACAAACACACGGATGAACAGTAGCAAATGAAGGTTACCTCAGTTTGATTGGTTTAAAAGGAAATCTTTAATGAAACATGGAACAGTAACACGAAAATAACAAAACAAGAAGGGTAACTCTTTCTCCCACGATGAAATAATTACAGGCCTGTATCTCCAAACGAATGCTACTTACGACACCAAATCGCCCGGCAGAAAGGACAAAACAGAGCACACAGAACAAAACATCCCCTAAAAGGATGTTCCAGGCTTGCCCATACACCATGTACCCGACACGTCTACACAGCAATAACAACTGGAGTAATGAAACAAACAGGAATTTACATTTAATCAAGGCTGACAACAGTTGATTTCTGTATCATCAGGAAAACAAACGTCACATGAAATCCAAGAAACGCAAATCTGAATTGATCGATGATAACAGTACATAAATTCCGTATGCTTGGAACACTGTGGCTGTATGATAGGCGCATCATTTCAAACCCATTTTGGGCACTTTCTTTTCTGCTTGAATTATTAAGCTGACCGACAAGACAAGATAGCCTTTTTCCGGGAACTAAAATCAGGGCTAGCCTAGATAAGGCATGTCTTTCCATTCCGAATAGAGTTGTATTTCTCAACATATGGGCCTAGCAAACAGATCCAGAGAGTCCATTTCTGTATTGAAATCACCCCCTAGGACAACCACCTGAATGTGGATTGTCTGCAGTACAAGCGCTCTGTTTCACATCCATACTTAGGAATGTTCTGTCTGACTGACCTGTTAAGCTGTCCCGTGGAAATGGCAGGTCACTACTGCTTATACAAAACTGCATTCCTCACACGTTACTGAACATCGTCTATTCAGCGTCTTCCTGTTCAAAGTCCACGCCATCATTGTGACAAGCAAGATAAATGTCATCTTTGAAGGGCTACAGGTCCGAAAGGAAACATTTTCTAATTATGTCCAGCCATGAGGTTTTCGCCCATGCACAAAAAGTAAATTTATGGCTGACTGGTAGAAAGAGCTTACAGAACTTTTACACTCCGACTCTAACATAAAGATAAATGGGGGGAAAGTGATTTGATCTCTGCCTACAGATCAGTTAAACAAGGAAGCAGAAAAATGTGACCCCCCCCTCCCCCCCCCCCCCCCCCCCCCCCCCCCCGCCCCCTTCTGGACAAAAAAAAAAAAAAAAAAAAAAAAAAGAAGAAAAGGAAGACGCCAAACAATGGATTGTTTTTTGCGGATCATGGGCTATATCTATGGATGGGCAAGGGAGGCTCATTGACGCATGCTCAGCACACAGAGATGATGTAATAACCATGTAGTCTCTCCGGTCGGGATTTGAGTTATTACACCTGTATACTGACGTCAAACTTTTGAGGGCTCTTTTGGGGATTCAACCATTCAGTCCATCAAAATTTGGTCAGTTTTGCAGTGTGGCGATTGTCAAAGTTAGGGACTGCTGTCAGGATGATGACTAGATCTGGTTGGTTGAAGAGTGTGGTGACATGTCCTAGTAGCGCGCGCGTGTGTGTGTGCGTGTGTGTGTGTGTGTGTGTGTGTGTGTGTGTGTGTGTGTGTACATGCATGCGTGCGCGTGTGTGTGCCCACCTGTCTAGTCCGTCTATTCTTCTTCATCATCATCATCATCATCATCATCATCATCTTCTTCTTCTTCTTCTTCTCTTCCTCCTCCTCCTCCTTCTTCTTCTTCTTTCTCCCCCTCCTCCTCCTCTTCTTCTTCTTCTTCTCCTCTCTCTCTATCTGTCTCTCCATTACATTGTCTTTCTTTAAACCGTCCTCTTCTTCT
>JADBJO010001525.1:335000-342500 GCA_016801955.1 Conus betulinus | reverse complement strand
TGTGGACTGCTGATGCCGAGGGCTGTCAGAGGACAGATCAGGGTGTGGCTGTGGGACAGCGAGCCGTGGACTCTGGTGCCGAGGCTGTCAGAGGACAAAACAGGGTGTGGCTGTGGACAGCGAGCCGTGGACTGCTGGTGTCGAGGCTGTCAAAGGACAAATCAGGGTGTGGCTGTGGACAGCGAGCCGTGGCCTCTGGTGCCGAGGCTGTCAGAGGACAAATCAGGGTGTGGTTGTGGACAGCGAGCCGTGGACTCTGGTGCCGAGGCTATCAGAGGACAAATCAGGGTGTGGCTGTGGACAGCGAGCCAACAGGAAAGGCATGGAGGTGATGCCGCTAAGGTGGCATGGAAGATGAATCAACAAGAAGGTGAAATAAAGAAAGGGATAAACAGATAGATGAATAAATAGAAAAAAACAAATTAATAAATAAACGAATAAACAAATTGATTAATAAAGAAATGAATAAATAGATAAAAATAATACGTAAATAAACAAATGAGTGAAGAAACAAATAAACAACAACAAAAAATGAAATACAAGGCGAATTAAAAAATAGTGATAATTTTTAAGTCTTCGGATCTCTCTCTCTCTCTCTCTCTCTCTCTCTCTCTCTCTGTGTAGCTTTCTCCTCTCTGTTTTTTCTCTGTTTGTCTTGTCTGTCCTATCTCTGTGTGTCTTGTCTCTGTTTATCTAGGTCTCTCACCCTCTCTCTCTCTCTCTCTCCCTCTCTCTCTCTCTGTCTGTCTGTCTTGTCTGTCCGTCTGTCTCTCTCTCCATCCCTCTCCTCCTCAATTCCCCTCTCCATTCTGTCTTCCCCTGGCTTCTGAAATGTGATAGATACAATAGGTCAGTTTCTAAGCTTCATTGTTTTCCTGTTGTGCTTTAAAAGAATAAATGTTGTCACACAGGAAGAGCGAGACAGGTTGAGAGTAAAAAGTAAAAAAAAAAAAAAAAAAAGAAGAAGAAGAAGAAGAAGACCCATAAGGGATAAAGAACAAATGAAAGAGGAGAAGAAAAGAAGACAACACAAAACATGAGGAAGAGAGGTGCAAAAAGTGCACAATGAAAAGGACATAGAACAAGAGCGAACATGGCAAGAGGGACAACAGAAAGGATAGAGGAGAAGAAATACAGCGCCATGTAGGGGGACAGAGTCTTAGAGAAAATCAGGAGGAATTCCCCTGTGGACAGCCCTGAGGTAGGACGTCTGGCATTCTGAACAACTCTGTTCTCTCTGCCTAGTTATGAGGAAACTGACATCATTCGGGGAATCGGTTTCAACCGCCTCTCTCTCTCTCTCTCTCTCTCTGTCTCTGTCTCTGTCTCTCTCTCTCTCTCTCTCTCTCTCTCTCTCTCTCTCGTTTCTTCCCGTCTTTCTTTCATCCTGTCATTTGCTATCCTATCCATTCTTTTCCCCATCTTCCCACTTCCTCTCCCCAACCCCCTCTCTCCCCTTCCTCCACATGTCTGCCTCCGTCTCCTTTCTCCCCCTCCTCTCTCTCTTCTCTGTCACTCTCTCTCTGCCACTCTGTCTGTCTGTCGGTCTGTGTCTCTCTCCACTTTCTCTCCGTCCCTCTTTCCTTCATTCTTGCTCTTTCTGCTTTCATTCCCACGATAAACAAACAACCTTTTTTTTCGATCAGAGAGCATCATAATTATCACGTACAAATAGATAACACCACATGTACTTCTTGCGCGTAACTGGTCAGCCCAGTACACGCTGCCAAAGATCACACTAACCAAAAAAAACAGTGAGCGAACGGAGGAGGAACAGACAGACCTTCTCCTCTACCTGTCGTAGCTACTAATGCCATCCAGTGTCAGGCGGAGGGGTCCCCTGTATAGTGCCCTGAAAGAGATTCTGTCTGGTACTCTGAATAACCCTTGGTACAGCTAGGTCAAAGGAAAAGCGTCTCCTGTCAGTCGGTTTTATCTATCCGCTGTTCTCTGTCTGTTCAAATACCAACCAGTCACAAATGATAGCAGTTGTCCTGCTTGACTTCAAAAAGGCGTTTGATCTTGTTCATCATTCCATTCTTTTAAAGAAACTATCTATTTGAACCGTTCCTCGACAGTCTCATTATCAGTCATACTTGGACACAGCTAGTGCTGATTAATGTCCATACCTCCGCCTCAGACTTTGTCAGACATGAAGTCTCACAAGGTTCAGTGTTAGGCTCCCTCCTGTTCTGCATCTTTATCAAAGATTTTCCATTAACTATATCAGATGAAAAAGTCACACAGCAGATTTATTTGCTGATGACTCGTCACTCCAAAACAAATGGTGATGATCTCTCTAGGAAAGTCTAAATGAAGTGTTGTCTGGTGTAATTCAAACTCAACGGTCATACACCAGCCAAAACCCAATCTATGATTATAACCACTCGCAAAAATCACCAATCGGCTCTTCTTTGCCTAAACTTCAGTTGAATGGTACTTCTATCAAACTGGTAGATTAGCATCGTGTTTGACGGTTAACGATAGATAAAGAATTCAAATGGCAATCTCATCTCAATGTTTTGTGCAAGATCACCTCATAAACTTTTCCTATCTAAAAACAAAACAAAAACAAACAAAAAAAATGTTCCTATTAACTCAGTTAAAACGCCTTGTCTACACTACGGCGCTTAAACTTTTCTTTACGCATAACTGGTGCCACATATCATTACGCTTCAACAATAGGGGCCGGAGTCTGGTAATGTTGTCCACAAAAAAGACTGAGCTCTCTCCATAGACACGCAACAAAGCTACTCCATCCAGCTGTACATCTAACAACAAATGAAAAACTAAAGGACTAAACACACTTCTGATGAGTAAACAATTTGAATTCAACAAGGCAAGAGAGAGAGAGAGAGAGAGAGAGAGAGAGAGAGAGAGAGAGAGAGAGAGAGAGAGAGAGAGGAAATGTATGTAGAGTGAGAAGAGGAGGGTAGGTGGGAGAAAAGAAGAAGTGGAGGAGGAGGAGGAGGAGGAGGAGGAGGAGGAGAATTCAATAAGGCATTACGTATGTTTAAAATTTCGACAGATACTTTGCCATATTATACCGATGCCCTTCTTACAAGATTGATCAGCTCCTCTAGCTCAAAGAAATTCTTTCTCCCCTATCGACTCATTGATCAATATATAAACAAGCGTAGCTTACTGGGCCATGTTACTGGAACCCACATGCACCGAGAATACAAAATACGAACACATTAAAATATTTCAATAAACATTTACATAAACATTTGATGTGTCAATAATTTGATTATTCCATTGAAATCTTTAACGTTCATTTGCAAAGTAAACCATACATTTAATACATCGTCTGAACACGTCACCTACTCCAGTGAACCGCTCATACCCACACCCACTCTCTCTCCCATCCCTCTTCCCCTCCCCCTACCTACCATCGTCCCTCCTTCTCTCACCCCTTCCCTCCTCTCCTCTCTCTCTCTCTCTCTCTCTCTCTCTTTTTGTATTTACAGCTCGGTACTTGCGTGTGTACGTGTCAAGAGTGAGTATTCAGAATATTTCGATTGCCCAAATGGAGTTAAACAAGGGTGTCTGTTGAGTCCGCTGCTGTTTTCTTTTTTCATAAATGAACTAGCAGTGGAGTTATCTAGTAAAGGTAGACATGGTATTCAAATAATACCTGGGGCAGTAGAGATATTTTTTGCTACTGTTTGCTGACGATGTTATTCTTCTATCTGGCACAGTTGTAGGTTTACAAAACCAGTTAAATATCTTGAAAGAGGAAGCAGATCGTTTGTGTTTAAACAGTTAACTTGGATAAGACAAACACATTGTGGTCTTCAGAAATGGTGGACATCTTTCTTTACACGAAAGATGGTTTTATGGAAATACAAAAGTTCAAGTAGCCAATTCATACAAATACTTAGGAATGATATTTTCAACAAAATTGACGCTAAGTTATGCGTGGGAAGAATCTTCAAGAAAGGGTAAAAAAGGTGTAATTGAAATTATGAGATCTTTAAGGAAGCTGAAATGTATTGATTGTAGTATATTTTGGAGAATGTTCGATTCACAGATAGAACCTTTACTTACTTATGGAGCTGAAATTTGGGGGTTGCAAAAAAATTCACAGATAGAAAAAAGTACACACGTACGCTATGAAGCGTTTTCTTCAGGTACCAATTCATGCATCTAACACTCTCTTTATACGGAGAGATGGGCAGATACCCTCTTTATATAAGATCTTATGTGAAATGTGTTAGGTACTGGTTGAAATGTGTTGAAGCTTCCACAGTCACGTCTGTGCAGACAAGCTATGATATGATGCTGGTGCAAATGGAACGAGGTAAGAAAAATTGGGCTTATAATGTAAAGAAAGTGCTATCAGAACAGGGCTTTGGAGTAGTGTGGATGTCTCAAGGAGTAGGAAACGAACAGCAGTTTATTGCAGAATTTAAGGACAGACTCATTTGTTCTTTTCAACAGAACTGGCATTCGGATATGGAAACCAAAGAAAAGTATCGTTGGTTCTCTCCTTTAAGAACATATTTCATTCGGAGAAGTTTCTTAATGTCATTAAAGATAAATGGCAAAGAAGTTGTTACGCAAGATTCAGGTTACGAACGGTAGGTTTCAATGCAAACAAAAGATGGTTTGAGTGTGGAACATCCACAGAATCACCATGCCCTTCATGTGGATATACTATTGATAATGAAAAGCACTTCTTATTTCAATGTACTGCATACAGTGATGTGCGTGCAAAATGTTCCTTTCTTACTTTGGATGTTTGTGAAAGACAAAATGTGACTTCTTTGTTATCGTCTGATGACGACTGTATGATCAGGTCAGTCGCTAAATTCATTACAGAAGCAATGAAAATAAGACAAAAGCATTTATAATATTGTATAAAAAAAAAGAAGGACTTGAACTCAAAAACATGACTAAAAGCATGTGGAATAGTTCAGTAATATAGTCATCGTCTAAAAGAGTAGATGGTCGGATCAATCTGTAATATTACATTTTCGTGTGTGTGTCGTGTGTGTGTGTGTGTGTGTGTGTGTGTGTGCGCGCGCGTGCGCGCGTGCGTGTGTGTGTGTGTGTGTGTGTGTGTGTGTGTGTGTGTGTGTGTGTGTGTGTGCGTGCGTGCGTGTGTGTGTGTGTGTGTGTGTTTGTGTTGTTGTTGTCGTGTTGTTTTTGTTTCGTTTTTTGTTGTTTTTGTGGTTGGCTGTCATTGTTGTTGCTATCGTAATGCTAAAAGGGTACTCGTGTCTGAGAGGATATTCGAAGATCGTGTCTACTTTTTTTCTTTATGTTTTGCTTGTTTTGATTTGATTGATTATTGGGAATAACTGTGTAATATTGCTTGTAGTGTAAGGAAGAGGAATGTGTTATTACCCTGTTACCCCCCTTGTCATAAGACCTTTGGGTAATGACAATAAAATATCAAGTGTGTCAAAGTGTGTCAAAGTGTCTCTCTCTGTTTTCCTTTTTGTTTTATTCCTTCTGATTGACTACCTACCATGTCATCATCATAGTTATGAATAGTCTGGAATTATATCATACTGTTGCGATGTTGAATCCCTGTTCTCTCATTTTTTGAAGTAATTTCCCCCTTGATCTCTCAGATTGTCTCTAGGTCTTGTTTAAAATCTTTATTATTGAGTGTTGACACACAACACACACACATTCAATCACACAACACACACAGAGGCGCGCGCGCGCGCTGTCTGCACAGAGCGCGCGCGCGTGTGTGTGTGTGTCCTGTGTGCGTGCGTCTGTGTCGTGTGTGTGTGTTCTTGCCAGGTGTTTTTATCAAGCACGAGTGTGAGTCTCCGTTCTCTCTCTCAACCTGTTTAGAGGAAGGGTGTGTGTGCAGTGTGTGTGTGTGTGTGTGTGTGTCTTGCCAGCCAGGTGTTTTTATCAAGCACGAGTGTGAGTCTCCGTTTGGCAACCTGTTTTAGAGGAAGGGGGCAAAGAAAGCAAATCTAGTGATGTGCTGTTGTCGGCCCTATCGTTGTAACGTGGTGTGCAGACTGTGTGTGCTGTCTAGACAGAAAGCACAAACAGAAAGCACAAATGTGATGTGCTGTGTGTCGGCCCTATCGTTGTAACGTGGTGCAGGCTGTGTGTGTCTAGACAGAAAGCACAAATCCGGTGATGTGCTGTTGTCGGCCCTATCGTTGTAACGTGGTGCAGGCTGTGTGTGTCTAGACAGAAAGCACAAATCCAGTGATGTGCTGTTGTCGGCCCTATCGTTGTAACGTGGTGCAGGCTGTGTGTGTCTAGACAGAAAGCACAAATCCAGTGATGTGCTGTTGTCGGCCCTATCGTTGTAACGTGGTGCAGGCTGTGTGTGTCTAGACAGAAAGCACAAATCCAGTGATGTGCTGTTGTCGGCCCTATCGTTGTAACGTGGTGCAGGCTGTGTGTGTCTAGACAGAAAGCACAAATCCAGTGATGTGCTGTTGTCGGCCCTATCGTTGTAACGTGGTCGGCAGGCTGTGTGTGTGTCTAGACAGAAAGCACAAATCCAGTGATGTGCTGTTGTCGGCCCCTATCGTTGTAACGTGGTGCAGGCTGTGTGTGTCTAGACAGAAAGCACAAATCCGGTGATGTGCTGTTGTCGGCCCTATCGTTGTAACGTGGTGCAGGCTGTGTGTGTCTAGACAGAAAGAAAGCACAAATCCGGTGATGTGCTGTTGTCGGCCCTATCGTTGTAACGTGGTGCAGGCTGTGTGTGTCTAGACAGAAAGCACAAATCCAGTGATGTGCTGTTGTCGGCCCTATCGTTGTAACGTGGTGCAGGCTGTGTGTGTGTCTAGACAGAAAGCACAAATCCAGTGATGTGCTGTTGTCGGCCCTATCGTTGTAACGTGGTGCAGGCTGTGTGTGTCTAGACAGAAAGCACAAATCCGGTGATGTGCTGTTGTCGGCCCTATCGTTGTAACGTGGTGCAGGCTGTGTGTGTCTAGACAGAAAGCACAAATCCGGTGATGTGCTGTTGTCGGCCCTATCGTTGTAACGTGGTGCAGGCTGTGTGTGTCTAGACAGAAAGCACAAATCCGGTGATGTGCTGTTGTCGGCCCTATCGTTGTAACGTGGTGCAGGCTGTGTGTGTCTAGACAGAAAGCACAAATCCGGTGATGTGCTGTTGTCTGCCCTATCGTTGTAACGTGGTGCAGGCTGTGTGTGTCTAGACAGAAAGCACAAATCCGTGATGTGCTGTTGTCGGCCCTATCGTTGTAACGTGGTGCAGGCTGTGTGTGTCTAGACAGAAAGCACAAATCCGGTGATGTGCTGTTGTCGCCCTATCGTTGTAACGTGGTGCAGGCTGTGTGTGTGTCTAGACAGAAAGCACAAATCCGGTGATGTGCTGTTGTCTGCCCTATCGTTGTAACGTGGTGCAGGCTGTGTGTGTCTAGACAGAAAGCACAAATCCGTGATGTGCTGTTGTCTGCCCTATCGTTGTAACGTGGTGCAGGCTGTGTGTGTCTAGACAGAAAGCACAAATCCGTGTGTGCTGTTGTGTCTGCCCTATCGTTG
>JADBJO010001525.1:322500-327500 GCA_016801955.1 Conus betulinus | reverse complement strand
TCTTCTTCTTGCCCTTCTTGTTCTGTTGATGTTCTTGTTCTTGTGCTTGTTTTTGTTGTTGATGTTGTTGTTTTTTGCTTGTTGTTGTTGTTGTTGTTGTTTTTCTTCATTTCTTCTTCTTCTTCTTCTTTTCCCCCTCCTTCTTCTCCATCTCCCCCTCCTTCTTCTTCTCTTCTTCTCCTCTTCCTACTTTTCTCTTGTTCTTGTTCTTGTTTCTTCCTCCTCCACACTCTTCACTTTTTGTTCGTTTATTTCTTTCTTTCTATGTTCTCCTCCATAAACTCTGTGGTGAGACATCGGGTCACCAAACGAAGAGAAAAGTCCACTTGTTTCTTCCAGCTTTGTCAATTCTGTGCCAAGATCTCTGTAAATGTTTTGTCTGTTCGCTGTGCAGTGTTGTCAGTCCATCGTTGGTGATTTTTTTTTTTTTTTTTTTTTTTGTGTTTTTTTTTTTTTTTCTTTTCTTTTTTTTTTTTTTTTTTTTTTTTGTCATCCGTTTCCCTCTGTCAACAGTTCACTGGAGGACTGTCTAAGAGAGGCCATCGAATCTTGTTAAATGGCAGCATGAGGTTAGTTTTTCTTTTCTTCAGTGATTACATTAGGTGTCGTATGGTCCTCTATGCTGTTTGATGCCTGACGCACTTCTTCATTGCGACATGATCAGTACGTGTGATGCCTGCTATCGTGCATCAGCAACTCATTTCCGTAGCTTGGATTCTTTCCGTTCAGATCTGCTGCGAGGGACAATGTCTCGCATGGATACAGGAAAATGAAGTAAAGCTATGCAACAGGAGCGTGATATTTGGCACCATGCAAAATGTTCGCATCCTCCCATTCAGGTTCTAGCTTGAACAGTGCTGAAGTTATCTTTGCCGACCTTAAGAGGACTTCTTGTTTGGATCCCTCAACGCTAGTGATGGATCCAAGATTTGTGAATCGCTGAACACATTATACCGCTGCAGGTAGGGTTTTGTGGCGGGCCATCACACTGGTCTTCTTCACGCTGATTTCCCATCCCTTTCTCATTGACCTATCATCCAGTCGTTCAACAGCCTCCTCGAGTTTCGCTCACAAAACAAACCAGAAGTTAAGCTTTTAAGCTGAGTCAGATTTCCCTTTTGCGCTACATTCATTGCCTTGGAAATACAATCTGAAAGCAACGCATTGAGTTCGTTCTTGTTCACGGTAACTCGACTAGATTTTTAAAAAAATTCCTAAACTTCTACAATGAAGAAGTAGTGCAGAGATAGGGCAACAAATTATGTCATGGGAAAGAAGAAAATAGCAAGAAGAAAACCGGCCGGCTGTAAGGACCTTAATGAAATACTTCTCAACACAACCAAGTTTGAGCTGAAACTTAGAAGAGTACAAACGAGTAAACGCAAGGATTGGGCGAGGTGGAGGCGAGGGGGGGGGGGGGGGGGGGGGGGGGGGGTGGGGCGCTGTTTTCAATTCATGTAATGAAAAAAAAAATGGTGCCAGTATGAGGCATAACACAGAAGAAATGGAAAGGACGTAGATCCGAAAGGAGTGGGGGAGTGGGAAGGGCTTGGTGTGCATGAAATGGACCCTTTGGCGCAAGTATCACTAAGAGATGAAAAGAGAGATTCAGGGAAGCATCAGGTATTGGAATACAGAAGAACCAGCAGGCGAGCGCTTCCCACAGAACTGTCTCCCAGAGGTGATGGAATGTCTGTCCCCTGCCGCAGGTAATGAAATCAGAGTGGAAAGAATGGTCACCGTTTCCAGACTGGTTCCTCCAGTGGTAGCACCATTCATCCGCTTGCCTTATGAACCACATTGTGGTGTTCTCTCCCTTTCCCATCTGTAGGGTTAAGGCTGAAAAAGGCATTGTCGGTACTGTTCGAAGAAGGAAACTGAGCAAGAGGTGTACGTATCATTTTACATGTACTCAGTACTTTGTATTCTGCAGCCTTCTGATGTAATTCCAGCTGCAGCAATGAATGCAAATAACATTTTTTTTAGATACGTCAAACTCTTTTTACAGAATCTGCATTTTTGTTATTCAGAGAGCTTCATGACATAAATTAAAATGTAAGACATACATACATTCATCTCAGTATGAATGCAATTCTACTTTCTTCATGAAATAAACCGGGATGTAAGGTACACAGTCATCTCAGTAGTATTAATGCAATCCTACGTTCTTCATACAATAAACAAGAATGTAAGTTATACAGTCATCTCAGTATTGATGTAATCCTACTATCTTACAATATTGTGCCTTCACATCAACCCATGTGTCAGATGTTTCATTGCTCCCAGCACAGTATTCCTACAGTTCTCCGTGTCCGTAGTTTTGTGTTCTATAGAACCAAAACATTCCAAGTTTTTTTTTGTTGTAATGTAAGTTCTTTTGTTGTAATGTGATATCCCATGTTTTTTTATCGTTTAAAAAAACCCTCTATGTCATTTGTTTTGCATTAAAAAAAAAAAGCGCCACATTTTCAGTTTGGGTAAGTTACAAATGCCTGGTTTAAAAACTATTTACAAATGCTTGGTTTTAAACTATCAATTATTTAATGATCTAGTTATCAACGTCGATGCAGTCTAATGAGCTGTAAATGCCACGGTTATATATTTCCACATTAGGGACATAAAGATGTGTTCCATTGATAACTTTCATACTGTAAGCTGTGACAATACTTCCTAACCTGTTGGGCGTGTTAACACATATCTGGAAACAGAGAGGAACAGACGCGTATACACAACTCAGCTATCAAAACGACTGCACTCTTCTTTCTTGTGAACGTTCGTTGCCTGTAAGTTTAATTTCACGCCATTTCTTTTCATTACGAGTCACCAAACTACTACTAACGAAGATTAAGGTATTCTCTCAAACACATCGAAACTGGAAACGTCTGCACCATGTTTTTTTTTTTCTTTCTTTCATCTATGCCGGAAACATCAGCCACATCTTTCATTTCATCTTTCACCTATGCTGGAAACATCAGCCACATCTCTCATTTCATCTTTCACCTATGCTGGAAACATCAGCCACATCTCTCATTTCATCTTTCACCTATGCTGGAAACATCAGCCACATCTTTCATTTCATCTTTCACCTATGCTGGAAACATCAGCCACATCTTTCATTTCATCTTTCACCTATGCTGGAAACATCAGCCACACCTTTCATTTCATCTTTCACCTATGCTGGAAACATCAGCCACACTTTTTTTCATCTTTCACCTATGCTGGAAACACATGCCACATCTCTCATTTCATCTTTCGCCTATGCTGGAACGTCTGCCACATCTTTCATTTCATCTTTCGCCTATGCTGGAAACGTCTGCCACATCTTCATTTTTTCTATACTGGAAACGTCTGCTCCATCTTTTTTTCTTTCATCTATGCTAAAAAACACCTGCCACGTCTTTCATTTCATTTCATCTTTCACCTATGCTGGAAACGTCTGCCACACCTTAATTTCATCTTTCCTCTGTGCTGGAAAAGCCTACCACATCTTTTATTTTCATCTTTCATCTATTATGAAAACATTACCCCATCTTTCATTTCATCTTTCACCTATGCTGGGAACGTCTGCCACATCTTTCATTCCATCCTTCACCCCATGCTGGAAGCGTCTACATCTTTCATGTCATCTTTCACCTGCGCTGGAAACGCCAACACCGCCTTTTATTTCATTTTTGATCTAAACTGAGAACGTCAGCCATATATCTCCTTTCATCTGTTATCTATACTGGAAAATCAGATCACCTTTCATTTCATCCTTCATACAGGCTTGGAATGTCAACCCCCATCTTCATATTCATATTTTATTTACACTAGCAACGTCTCCCCCTGTCTTTCCAATCAAACCAAAACAAAAATGACTTTCCCCTTCCAAATGACTTACTAAATAATGTACTTTGTCATTTGAGAGTGTGAAATGCGCGTTTTAGGTATTGGCGCTTATAAATGGTGATTACATTTGTGCTGTATGTGGGAGATGGATGGAGTGAGGGGTTGGAATGGCGGGGAAGAGTGCTGGTAGGACTGGCTGTAGTGGCAGCGTTTGGTTGCGGGATGTGTTTCGTGTATTGCTGGTGTTTTTTTTTTCTCCTCATCTTATCATTTTCTCTGTAGTAGTTTAGCATATGAGTTGTTGATTGTGAATGTCAAGGGCATTAACTTCATCAGACGTTTAAATTTCTCTCAGTAATATCGATAATATTTTTCAAAGGCCTAAGGGTCTTCCATTCGTTCTTTCTGGCGTTCCTCAAAATCAGTTTCTGCTGTTCCATCATCTCTGGAAACTTTGGCATGCTAGAAATGTTACTGTTAAAATGTAAACACACATTAAATCTCAAAAGATTATAAGCACAACACAACACACACACAACACAACACAACACAACAAAGACTGTGCTACACCATCACCTGGGACAAGAGAAATAAATCGCACAAAAACAACAGTGACATCTTTTGCATAAATCATACGCAGCGCCATAGCAACCAAAGAGTTTAGGATTCAGCATAAGAGAGAGCACGGGGTTTTCTCCTCTTTGTCGTCTGCCAACACTGTCTGGGCTTCTCTCTCCGTTCCCGTAATGTTTAATTCATATCAAGTACAATGCCCGCCATATTCTCTTCTTCGCTCGTCTTCAAAGGCCAACGCTCCCGTGTTAAAGATTCGTGTGCACTGCACCTAAAGCCAGCTGAATTATCAATTGTATCACACGTACGTTTGTTTTGGTTTATTGTGAACACTTTATTGTACCTGTCGTCGACCTATCTTGAGTGTTCTTCACACTTCTCTGTGATCGCAGTTCCATCCATGTTGTCTGGAGGGGAAAAGGGTCAATTCAGAGATAACGATGTTTCCTTTTTCGTCGTCTGTCTCATTCATTCATTCATGATTTCTGGAGGGGGGGGGGGGGGGGGGGGGGGGGGGGGGGGGGGGGGGGGGGGGGGGGGGGGGGAATGGGGGGGGGGGGGGTGTTTCTATTTCTTTTTCGTCTCGTCTGCTTTCATTT
>JADBJO010001525.1:305000-307500 GCA_016801955.1 Conus betulinus | reverse complement strand
AGGAGGAACGGAAGGAGGAGGAGGAGGAGGAGGAAAAGAGGAGGAGAAGAAGGGGAAGGATAGAGGGGAAAAAGAGGAGAAAGAGGAGGAGGAGGAGAGAGAAGGAGAAAGAGAAGGAGGAGGAGGAGGAGGAGGAGAGGAGAGGAGGAGGAGAGGTAGGAAGAGGATGAAGAGAAGACAATGGGGATAGGAAACCTCGAGGTGGGAGATGGGGTGGGGGATGGAGAGGAGGGGGTGACGGAGAAGCAGAATCCGGATAAGAGATTCGGCAAGTGGAGGAGGAAGAAGAGAGGAAATGCAGAAGAACAGGGCATGGGTGGTGGTAGGAGGGGAGGCAGTGGAAGGGATGGGAGTGAGAGGAGTAGGGGGAGGGGGTGAGCTGTGCTTCAGACCTTAGACTGATAAGCGTATATGTGGGATGAGGAGTGAGAGAGGAGAGAGGAGAGAGGAGAGGGGATGAGGCGAGACCTGAGAGAGAGAGAGAGAGGAGAGAGAGAGAGAGGAGGAGGTGGAGAGCAGAGAGAGAGAGCACGAGAAGGGATCGGACGGAAAAAGGAAGGGAGGGGACCGAATAGAGAGACGACCAGACAGAAGGGGGGGAAAGAGGGGACAGGGAGCCAGAAGAGAGGGAAGAGAGGAGAAAGAGATTGGGACAGAGAGACAGAGGAAGAAGACGAGAAGAGTGGAGAGAGCGATTGTTGAGAGAGAGATGAGAGAGGAGAGAGAGAGATGAGAGAGGGACGAGAGATGGAGAGACAGAGAGACAAACAGACAGAACTAAGAGACAGAGAGAGACAAGAGTGAGTCAGTTATCTGACTGTCTGACAGTCCTATCTCTCTCTCTCTCTCTCTCTAGCTCTGTCTCTGTCTGTACTGTCTCGTCTGTAGGTTCTGTGGTCTCTCTCATCCTCTCTATCTCTCTCTCTACTCTCTCCAAAATACACATCACACACACATTTACACAGTCAACAAATACACAGATGCACAGGAACACATAGAACCACCACGCATACACACACACACACACACTCTCTCTCTTTGTCTCTGTCTGTCTGTCTGTCTACCTCTCCCCCCTCCTTTTCTTCGGTCTCTCTCTACTCTCTCTCTTTCTCTCTCTCTCTCTCTCTCTCTCCTCTCTCTCTGTCCTCACCGAAAAAGAAAAACAAAACCAACAGTGAGCGTTGAAACTAATCAGTAGTCTCTGTGTGCCATTAAAAGCCGGCCAAGGAGTTGGCGATTCGGGGACGTCATCAGCATTAATGCGCTGTTGCACTCCGTGCCTCTCCCCTTGTCACACAATCCCGGCCACTTCCAGCCGATATTACAAGGAGGAACAGGAGGAGGAGGAGGAGGAGGAGGAGAAAGAGGAGATGGAGAGGAGATGGAGGAGGAAAATGAGAGAGAACGGAGTGGGGAAAGACATCGGAGGTGGGAAACATCGGGTGGGGGGGTGGGGGGGAGGTGGAGAAGGAGATGGAGGGGCAGCAATCACGGATTAAGAGATTCAGCAAGTGGAGAGAAGTGGAGGAGAAGAGAGAAATGCAGTGAACCCGGGGGGGGGGGGGGGGAGGGGGGGGGGGGGGGGGGGGGGGTAGGACGGGGAGCTTTGAAAGGGATGGGAGCAGTAAGAGGGAGTTGGGTGGGGGTGTGGGGGTGCATGGAACTCTGTCAGACATGATAATTGTTTAAGTGCAGACAGACGAGAGAGAGAGAGAGAGGAGAGGAGAAGAGAGGGAGAGAGAGAGAGAGCCGGAGAGAGAGAGAGAGAGGAGAGAGAGAGATGAGGATGAGGAGGGGGTCGGAGAGAGGAGATGGGCGGAGGAGAAGGGGAGAGAAGAGGAGAGGGATGTGGGGGGGGAGAGAAGAGAGAGGGAGAGAAAGGCTGAGAGAGAGGGATAGCAGGGCGGGAGAGGGGAGAGAGAACGAAACGAACGAACGAAAATGCGGTTTATTGAGGGAAAGGAATACAGCCTACTGTTTTTTTTTCATCCAAGCCCTCAAAAAAGGAAAAGGTATATAAATATATGAAAAGAAAGCATTGCATAGAACTGCCACATCAACTCATAAGCAATTCACCAGAATAATAAATATTCTTATGTCAACTAGAGAAAAGAAATGTGATGCGAGGGAGGGATGGAGAACAAGAGAGAAAGAAAGACAGGGGGCGTGGTGACACAGAAGAAAAGAGACAGAGCAGAGACTCTGACAGAGAGAGAGGAGAGGAGGAGAGAGAGAGAGGAGAGAGAGAGAGAGAGAGGAGAGGAGAGAGAGAGAGAGAGACAGGGACGACATACAGTCAGACAGATAGGCAGATAGAAAGACAGAGACACAGAGAGACGAGACAGAGACAGAGAGAGAACCAATCACAGGTTCATCAACCAACGTGGATTAGCACGTATGTTTAAAACTTCGGTGTGAAGACTAGTCACACACAGTTGGAAGAGAACCGTTAGAGTGAAAAAAAAATCAATCTTTGCACATAGGCATATGACAGACAAGA